>CAVNYN010212981.1:0-13877 GCA_963692815.1 Nyctanthes arbor-tristis
TCTAGTATGGTCTGGTTTAGTTTGATGCTTATGCACGCATCAGTTTTGGTTTATACTGTTACTATATTTTGCAGGAGATGATTATAAAATCAAGGTTTGGAATTACAAGTTGCATAGATGTTTGTTCACTCTACTTGGACATCTTGATTATATCAGAACTGTTCAATTTCACCACGAGTATCCCTGGATTGTTAGTGCTAGTGACGATCAGACTATCAGGATATGGAACTGGCAGTCTCGCACTTGCATTTCTGTTTTGACAGGGCACAACCATTATGTAATGTGCGCCTCCTTTCATCCAAAAGAAGATCTGGTTGTTTCAGCCTCTTTGGATCAAACTGTCCGTGTTTGGGATATTGGTGCTCTGAGGAAGAAAACGGTTTCTCCTGCTGATGACATCCTGCGACTAAGTCAAATGAACACAGATTTCTTTGGCGGCGTTGATGCTGTCGTGAAGTATGTTTTAGAAGGCCATGATCGAGGGGTGAACTGGGCTTCCTTTCACCCAACACTCCCCTTGATTGTCTCTGGAGCAGATGATCGCCAAGTGAAAATCTGGCGAATGAATGGTATGCACTGCTTGAACCTTTGACTTGTTCTCTGAACACATTTCTCAGCTTGATCTTTCATTATTTTTGCATGGAGTCACCTCTCACTTTAGCAATATAGATTTCATCAAATGGTTCCGAATGCCTTCTAGAAATAAGAGATAACACCTTATTATTTTGATGCAATTTTGTATTTAAATGATGGGAACCTCTTTATTTTGTCAACTAGGCACTAAGGATAGATTGCACCAATATCTACTTTGCCGATGGTGCTTATGGAAACCTTTTATGTCCCTAATGATATTGATGATCACCAAAGGAAGGATGCTCTCTTAAACAAGTTTTAGTTTGTCAAATCATACATTTTTTCCTCTATCATTCTACATCTGTTTTGATAAGTTGTTCCTCTGCTTGACTTTGCCCAAGATCTATGTATTCTTCAATTTAAGACGCTTATAATTTTTTATACAATTTAATGAGCGATAGAAGGCTAATGTGAAATCATATGATCTATTCGGAGTATCAACTTACAACGGGTGATTTCTATAGCTGATATTGTTTCTGACTCGGATTCTAGGAAGCAAGATTGAAATTCCCTTAGGGATATACCTTCTGGTTGCATGAGTTATAGGAAACTTTTATGGAAGGCCTCCTCATGTTTTAGATAATATCAAATTTTTATTATTGAATTGTTTCTAACTGGTTTCTATCTTCTTAGATACAAAGGCTTGGGAAGTGGACACATTGAGAGGGCACATGAATAACGTGTCGTGTGTTTTGTTCCATGCAAGACAGGATATCATTGTATCAAATTCAGAAGATAAAAGTATTCGAGTATGGGATGCTACTAAAAGAACTGGTCTGCAGACTTTCCGCAGGGAACATGACAGGTTCTGGATCCTTTCTGCTCATCCTGAGATGAATCTTCTAGCCGCTGGTCATGACAGTGGCATGATTGTGTTCAAGTTGGAGAGAGAGCGGCCTGCTTTCTCTGTCAGTGGTGATTCTCTGTTTTATGTGAAGGACCGATTTTTACGTGTTTACGAGTATTCTATTCAGAAAGACACTCAGCTGATACCAATTCGTCGGCCTGGTTCTAATAGTTTGAATCAAGGGCCTCGAACTCTTTCGTATAGTCCTACTGAGAATGCTGTTTTGGTCTGCTCAGACGTGGACGGGGGATCATATGAACTGTATATTGTACCCAAAGATAGCTATGGTAGAGGTGATACCGTTCAAGAGGCAAAAAGAGGCAGTGGGGCATCAGCTCTGTTTGTGGCTCGAAATAGGTTTGCCGTTCTTGAGAGGAGCAGCAACCAAGTCTTAGTTAAGAATCTGAAAAATGAGATTGTGAAGAAGAGTGTTCTCCCTCTTGCTACTGATGCAATATTTTATGCAGGCACTGGTAACTTGCTATGCAGGGCTGAGGACAGAATTGTCATTTTTGATCTTCAACAGAGGATCATTCTTGGGGATCTTCAAACTCCTTTTGTAAGATATGTTGTTTGGTCACATGACATGGAGAGTGTTGCTTTGCTGAGTAAGCATTCGATAGTCATTGCTGATAAGAAGCTTTCACATCGATGCACCCTTCATGAGACAATTCGTGTGAAGAGTGGAGCTTGGGATGACAATGGCGTCTTCATATATACAACACTTACCCACATTAAGTACTGTCTTCCTAACGGGGACAGTGGAATTGTCAAGACTCTGGATGTCCCAGTGTACATCACGAAAATCTATGGCAACACAATCTTCTGCTTGGATAGAGATGGGAAAAATCGTCCCATCACTATCGATTCAACTGAATATGTTTTCAAGCTATCCCTGCTAAGGAAAAGATATGACCAGGTTATGAGCATGATTAGGAACTCAGAACTCTGTGGACAAGCCATGATTGCTTATCTACAGCAAAAGGGCTTTCCGCAAGTCGCGCTTTATTTTGTGAAGGATGAAAGGACTCGCTTTAACTTGGCGCTTGAAAGTGGAAACATAGAGAAAGCACTTGAATCTGCTAAAAAGATTGATGAGAAAGATCACTGGTATAGATTAGGGGTTGAAGCCCTCCGTCAGGGTAATACTGGGATTGTTGAATATGCATACCAGAGAACCAAGAACTTCGAGAGGCTGTCCTTTCATTATCTGATAACTGGAAATTTGGACAAGTTGTCAAAAATGATGAAAATTGCTGAGGTCAAGAATGATGTGATGGGTCAGTGCCATGATGCTTTGTACCTTGGTGATGTCCGCGAGCGTGTTAAGATTTTGGAGAATGCCGGTCATTTGCCCCTTGCATATCTCACAGCCTCAGTCCATGGGCTTCATGAAACTGCCGAGCGTCTAGCTGCTGAACTGGGAGATAATGTTCCTTCTTTGCCTGAGGGGAAAAAAGCTTCTCTTTTGATACCGCCAAGTCCTGTCTTGTGTGCTGGAGACTGGCCTCTGTTGATGGTCAGTAAAGGGATTTTCGAGGGCGGTCTTGACGAAACAGGTGGGGATGTACAGGAGGATTATGAAGAAGCTGCAGATGCTGATTGGGGTGAGGCACTGGATATTGGTGAGGTAGAGAACTTGCAAAACGGTGATATTGGTATGGTACCGGATGAAGAGAATGAGCAGGAAGATAACGAGGAGGGAGGATGGGATCTTGAGGGTCTGGATCTACCTCCTGAAACACCTAAGACCGCCACTACTGCTCGTTCCTCTGTATTTGTCGCTCCCACTCCAGGCATGCCGGTAAGTCAGATTTGGGTGCAGAAATCATCACTTGCCGCTGAACACGCAGCTGCTGGCAACTTTGACACAGCAATGCGTCTATTAAGCCGTCAGTTAGGGATTAGAAACTTCTCTCCTCTGAAGTCCTTATTTCTTGATCTTCACATGGGCAGTCACACTTATTTGCGTGCCCTTTCATCTGCCCCAGTCATCTCATTGGCAGTTGAGAGGGGTTGGAGTGAGTCAGCAAGTCCCAATGTTCGGGGGCCACCTGCACTTGTGTTTAATTTTTCTCAGTTGGAAGAGAAACTCAAGGCCGGCTACAAGTCAACAACTACAGGAAAATTTTCCGAAGCACTACGATATTTCCTGGGTATTCTCCACACGATTCCACTGATTGTTGTTGAGTCAAGAAGAGAAGTGGATGAAGTTAAGGAGTTGATTATCATTGTAAAGGAGTATGTCCTCGGTTTGCAGATGGAACTTAAGAGGAGGGAATTGAAGCTCGATCCAGTTCGTCAGCAGGAACTGGCTGCGTATTTTACCCACTGTAAGCTGCAGACTCCGCACTTGAGACTTGCGTTGCAGAATGCAATGACTGTATGCTACAAGGCAAAGAATCTAAAAACTGCAGCCACCTTTGCTAGGCGACTTCTAGAAACCAATCCAGCGGCTGAAAACCAAGCCAAAATTGCGCGCCAAATTTTGCAGGCAGCAGAGAAGAATATGAGTGACACCACCCAACTGAACTATGACTTCAGAAACCCTTTTGTGGTGTGTGGCGTGACCTATGTTCCAATATACCGGGGGCAGAAGGATGTAACTTGTCCCTACTGCAGTACACATTTCGTCCCAGCTCAACAAGGGCAGCTTTGTACGGTTTGTGACCTTGCGGAGGTAGGATCTGACGCATCTGGCTTACTGTGTTCTCCTACGCAGATTAGATGATTTAGCAACATTCTTACAATGACTTATATTCGCCCCGGCATGGACGGATCTAGGGGGTGGGCTGACCGGGTTCAGCCCAGTTCGGCCCGGAAAATTTTTAAGATTTTATGTAGAAAAAATTTTAAAATTTAATATTTGCCCTTGTCGATTATTCTTTTTTTATACTATGCCCATGTCATTAAAAAAATCTGGATCTGTCCCTCACCTGTGGGTTTTCACTGGCGAAACGGTTAAGTTCATGGGCAGGTTCGGCTCAATAGACATATAGATAGGAGCGTTAGAAGAGAACTGGTTTTCAATTGGATCATATCTATATGTTCTGTTTTTGCTGTCAGTTTTCCTGAACCACCCGCCCCTGCTGTCGTTTTGATAATTAAAGTTGCAGTGTAATAAGCATGTAAGATTTCCATTTTCTTTTTCTACTCTCGCATTCTTGTGACTTGATAAGATAGTGTTTTTATTGTCCGTTTTTAGCAGGTTGGATCTTGAATTTTGTTTGCGCGTGTAATAGATCTCTCTCTCTCTCTCTCTCTAATCTAATTGTTTGCAGGACATTTGGTCAATCATATTTCCCGTGCTTAAAGCATTTCTAACGTTGGGTGTTGATTTAGGTTTTTTTTTTTCAGCCAAGCACATAATGTACACAGTAACACGTAGTGGAGGGTTGAAAAAACAAAAGCCTGTCTTGAGGCAATTTGATACCCTCTTCTAGAGCAGGGAACAAGGGAGAGGGAAAGGGTAAGTAAAATGGGTAATTTGGCCCGGGAACCCCATCCCCCAACCCACAACTTCTCTCTTTTTCCTTTATAAAAAAGAGAAAAATTGTTTTTCCGCCAACCCAAAAAAGGAGAGGGGAAAAAAATGGTTTATCCACCAGCATCCAAGGTTTTTTCCCCTCACTAGAACTGCTCTTTTCCAATCCCCGGTTTTTTGCTATACAAAATGCGTCATCATGTATCCCTACTGATATTAGGGCTCTTTCCTCTAATATTAGAATTACGTATCTTAAAATTGCTTGGAGAAGTATGAAAAAATGAAAAACTTTGAAATGGCACCCCCCTCCCCCCATCCCCCAAAAAAAGGGAAACTTTAAAATGGCTAGTATACCTTTATACATCAAGAATTGCCACACGTATTATTATTTGTACAATTTTTTATAATTTGTACACATGGTAGGAATTCATAAATGCCTGTACAAAGATCTAGCAATCAAACACTTCATCGGTATTTTTAGTCATATGAGTTTAAGATGAGGGATTTTGGCTCTCTTAGTTATTTCTTGGGTCTTGAGGTATTATCATATTCAAATGGGTATCATCTCTCAAGTTAAATATTCATCTCAACACTTGTCTTGTGCTGGGGAACCGATAATAAAATTGTGGACAGTCCTCCGGAAACGAATGCAAAGCTTCTTCTTGGCAAAGGAGAACTTTACGTAAGATTTCAGTGACACCGGATGATGACATGCATACAAGAAATAATAGTACATGTAGATTTTTTCTTTTATATATTTAGATATTACTCTTACTCATCACCAATTACATGGCAAACTATTTCTCCCTCTAAGTGGCCACATTATATCAAGAAAAAAAAAATGCTCACAATCTTGAGTGAAAATGTTCAAGTACCTGTTACGGTCTAGAGAGACGATGTGGTATAATACCTGTTGTTGATATGATTTAAAAAGGATAGTAATATAATGATATTATGTCATATCACTATCCTCTCATGTTTAAACATTTCTACCTAAAGAGTATCTCCATAGTAAAAATATATAAGCTGAGGATGGGGTGGTGATTGGTGAAGAAAAATAGAGTGATGACTTTTTTTTTTTCTTTTTATTTTGTTAGGGGGAGTGCAGCCTGGCTATGAAAACATCATCTCCCTTCTTACGGAGCTCAAACTACCACGTAGCTATACAACATTGGGTGTTGGGATCCCAAAACCCAATGTTGTGCAGTCACGTGGCAGTTTGAGCTCCGTAAGAGAGGAGATGATGTTTCCATAAAAAATTTCAGGAACAGTAATGATGATTATTTTAATTAAAGAGGAGATGAAAAGATAATTAAAAAGAATGGAAAATTAAGGGGAAAAAAGGGGAAAAAAAAAAAGAAAAGAAAAACTCCAATCACTCTATGGCGTGCATCAAGGGAAAACTTATGATTTTTGAATTTGCCCCCACATTTTATTTGAAAGACTAATTCATCCTCATTAAATAACTACTAGTTACAACACGAGAGTTGCACGTGTCGTTTATTTCACGTTGTTTTACTTTTATTTATTCAAAAAGTAAGGTTTTGTCTCATTATGATAATTTTATTATTCTCAATTTCACTTCTTCGTTATCCAATACAATACATAAAAAATCAAACAAGACACCGATCAAAATATTAGCACACTCTATCCACAGGTAACAAAATGTCAAATTAAAACATGAATAGCAAAATCTTTCAACTGTTCTAAGTTGGATATTCCAATCTCTTCTAGAATCTGCATGAACACATCAAGATCTCTGAAATAATCTAACTTGCATGGTCATTAGCTGAAGGTATTTGCTAAGTGGACTAATATTCCTCGGATGAAACTCTACCTGGGCGTCGGGTCGATCAGGCCAGTTGGGCCTAAACCCGAAACCGACCGGAATACAGTTCAGTTTCCAAAAGTGAAAACCGAAACCAGTCCGATCAGCTGGGAACCGGACCCAAGCTGACCCGCAATGGGTTGGTTTGGGTCAAGTCGGTTTACGGTTTTGGGCTGGCTTTTTCTTTTTTTGGGGGAGGGGGCTCCTCCTAAAGCTTAGGCCCAAAATTTTAAAGCCCAAAGCATATAGCAAAGAACAAAATAAACCCTAATGTCTTGAGAAACTCCATTTACAGAATTATACAATACACACACACACTCTCTCTCTCTCTTTCAGTTTTGTCTCTTTCTCTATCTCTCAGTTCTCTCTCAATTATCAATGTTGGCAGCAGCGGTAATGGTGTTCAGTGGCGGCGTAGGCAGCCGCAGCAGTGGAGGTGGATGCAGCGGAGGCGAGCTGCAGCGGAGGTGGTGGGTTTCAAATTTCAGTTTTGAGTTTTGCACTTTGAAGAAAATTAATCAAGTCCATCATGATTTGGGATGGCTATAGATAAGGTTGGGCGTCAGATTGTAGTGGTAGCGGTGGCCGAACAACGACGGAGGCGGCAGATGTAGGACAACAGCGATGTAAGAGAAGAATTAGCCAAAATTAAGGTTTCAAACTTTCAATTTGGGTGTGCCAAATATTCTAGATTTCTGAATTGTAATTTTGTAAATGGAGAAAGTGGTATTTTGAATCTGATGAAATAAGGTTGGTTCTGAATTCTAATTTCTGAACGCGTTTATATATGTATTACAAAAATCGAAAATCTATCAAAACCGACTGGTCTAAATTGGTGTATCCGAATAGGGTCAACCGGTTCAGTTAAACTCAAGTTTGGCTGGTTTTAACAGGCTAAACCCGTAGACTGAACTGGACTGAGCCGGTCCGGCCATATGCGACCTGGCCGCCGACCCGAACAGCTTAAAAACTAAACCGAACCGGTTCGGTCCAGTTCGATTCGGTTTTTTAGTTATCCGATTTGGATGCCTAACCCTAGATGAAATAGTACCAACCATTATTTTGGGTGTAGAAGGCTATTCATGCCTCCACCGTTGTATGCTTTCTATGATTATGGGACAGTCCCGAGGTTTAGGCGTCCTATGCGTTACATGCCATATTAATGTATTGTGATGGCCTGCCATTTACCTAAATTATTATTGTACGCTTGCCCCTCTATATTTGTTATGTTAGGTATACTACTACAGAAATAGTTAAAAAAATAAGGAATAGGCGTCGTTTTCTCAAACAAAAGATGCGTAAACCATACGTAGTGGCAATTTTGAAAATAAAGGAGGATCATAAGCGTCAGTTGCTACTTGGCAACCTACACCCATATATAAAATAGGGAGGGACCGACGCCTTTTCTCTGAAGAGACCGACGCTTTTTCTCTGAAATATTAAACACATAACATAGTACTTCACGAAAATTTCAGACAGCCAAGCAGCGCGCCCAGAAATCCTTCTGTCTAAAAATCGAGTCTCCATATTTCACTCTTTAAAACACATTTTAAGACTAATGGTAGCTTCGAATTCGGCCTTCAATCACATTTCGGCCCTCTAAATCCCTAGATCTCTCCATACGTAGCGGCATCGGTGAAGGATGCGGTTGGTTAGGAAGAGGTTCCATTGTTTGGTAATTTCATAGCTTTACCATCTTCTTGAGTCTTTTGTTCATAATTTCTTTAGCAAAACATTTATTTCTTGTGATGTGTTAAGGCGAGCGGCAGCGGCTGGCACTGGCGGACGGCTTTGAAGGGTTTTCTCCACAGCTTATGTAAGGTAAATTTTATCCATTTCTCGGTTTTATTGTGTGAAATTATGATTTTTTGTTAAATATATTTTTTGTTATATATGATTTTTTGCTAATTTATTAAATTATGACTTTTTGTTAAATATATTTTTTAGCATACATTGTTATATATGTATATAAGTCAATATTTTTGTTAAATTTATATGTATACATTATAAGGAGAAAATTGATTTTAGTGTGTGAATAAATATTTATTTTGGATTTAGAAATTATGATTTTTAGAGTTTTTGTTAAATTTGGTAAAAATGGGTATACTTGTATACATTGTTTAGTAGTATTTTATACATAGTTTAATTATTGCTTCAAACTAAAATGGTTATGGGAATACATAAGTAATTAGTAAGTATTGAAATTTAAATAAATGAAAGGAATCAAATAATTTAAAAATTATTTGATTAAATTTGTGACTTAAATAAATATATATAACTAACAAAGATTGATGAACAAATAATTTTTTTATAATAATAATGAAATAATGAAAAGCAATTTGATTAAGTGTGTGATGAGAATGAATATGTAATTAGCAAGTATTGTTGGTCAAATAAATTAACGAAATCAAATAACATGTCAATGTATTCGATAAGTAAAAAAATTACCTGCTTTTAATATCTTGACATATGTCGTGAGATATACATAGATCGGAGTTGGATGTATAAGAGACGTACCATACTAGAATATTTGGAAGGAGTTGAAGAATTTATAAAATCTGCCAAGGATAACAGAAAAAGAAAACGGGAAGAACTGATAGTATGAATCTGCAAAAGTATTATAACTATATGGAAGTGAAGCACATGATTAGGCGTGGTTTTAACGAAGATTATACGCGGTGGTTTTAGTATGGTGAGGATTTACTTCCTACAAATAGTACTAGTGTCAATGAGGATACTCAAAGGGAGAACATGGTAAACAGGAGTGATGAAATTAATCTGGCAAGAAAAGATAACGATGATGTCCAAAATGACCGGATTGACGAAATGAAGTGTAATATAGAAGATGATTTTACTGAGGCTCCATATATTTTTGACGGTTTGTTCCTTGATTTTGAAAAGCTATTGTTTCTTAGATGTAATAAGTTTACAAAGTTGCATATCATGTTTAAATTGTATCATTTGAAAGTAAAGAATGGATGGAGTGACAGGAGTTTCACAAGTTGTTGGAACTTCTAAAAGACATGCTTTCCAAGGATAATGAGCTTCATAGCTTGACCTACGGGGCAAATAAATTGTTGTGCCATCTGGGTATCGAGATTGAGCAGATACACGCATGTCCAAATGATTGTGTCTTGTACCGATACAAGTACGAGGACTTGCATGTGTGCCCAAAGTGTGGGGTGTCAAGGTATAAGAGAAAGGACAGCCACAATAAACGTGTTAATAAGAAAGGCCTACCGACAAATGTGTTATAGTATCTGCCAGTAATACCTAGATTCAAACGTTTGTTTGCAAATGCAAACGATGCAAAGAAAATGCAATGGCATGCTGAGGGAAGGAAAGAAGATAGAAAACTCAGACACCCAACCGATTCTTCTCAGTGGAGGAATATAAACAGGATGTTTCTCGAATTTGATGGTGAAGATAGGAATCTTAGGCTTGGACTATGTACAGATGGAATGAACCCGCATAGTAATATGAGTAGTTGACATAGCACTTGGCCCCTTTTTTTGGTGTGTTACAATCTTCCTCTTTGATTGTGTATAAAGTAGAAGTACATAATGTTGTCGTTATTGATTTCGGGGCCTGAACAGCCGGGAAATAATATAGATGTGTACCTCGCGCCACTCATTGATGATTTGAAGGTGTTGTAGAACAAATGTGTGTCTGTATTCGATTCACATGAATGTTCCAAAATGTAACCATAAATTGTATATCTTTCTCTGTACAAAAAAATTACAAGTAAAAAAAAATGATCAAGAAGCGGTCCAATCCTACCGACCTATAACGTCAAATAACAAGGAAAAAAGTACAAACAATAAAAACATACCCATCTCAAATCGGAGAGAAATGATGAATTTCGAACCTTGAAGGGAGATGTAATCAAACGAAGATGATAGAGATAGGAAGAAAGCTAGATAAGAAGAACGTTCTAGAAAAATAATTGAGTAGCAAATGAGTAAAAGTTGGGTAGAGAACATTCTTTGAAAAACCACCGATAATTTTTATGGTTGGACCTAAGGCTGCTCAAGAAGGAGTAAAACCCTAAACAATTGAAGGGCATTTTGAATTGATAGAAGATTATGGGGGTATTTTTAGAAAACCAGTGATATTGGCCTTGCTCTTTTAAAAGACAGTGATTAATAATTTTTACCGTTTTATTATACATTACTATAATAACTTCTCAATCAGAAAGAAAATCTAAAATTGAGAAATTACATAAGATTAGTAAAGTTCTCTTTGTTTGAACTCCACATTTAACGTAATACTTTTATTGATTTTAGCGATTTTCTCGATTAGTGATACTGGACTTTAAAACATATATGTAACTTATTAAAGTATCACGTGTAGATGAGTGCCCTTTACCACGTGCAGAGCACGTGTAAATGAATGCCCTTTACATATACTAGTAATTTCAAAGAGGGTAAATTTCACAAAACGGTCCCCAGCTTTTGTGCTTTGAGTTGCCTGGGTCACTAAAAATTTTTTTAATGCTCTGGGTCCCTAACTATTCATAAATATACACAACAGGTACCCAAAAAAAAATTCCCACCCCCAATCGACCGCCCACCTACACACATTTCTGGCAGTTTTAAACTGCCAAGAATGGCAGCAAAAATGCTACCTATAAATGGTAGCACAATTCCCGACAGCTGAAAGAGGGGAGTCTCTGCCCTTTCGTCTGCCAGAGATGGCAATAAGCCACAGGAATGCTGCCATTTCTTGCAGCAAAGTGTGCCATGGGAATTGTTTTCCTTTTCTTATTTTTTTAATTTATATTGTTTTCTTAATTTTTAAATCCATTTTTTAATATAAAGGACAAGGGTATAAAGGTAATTTTCGTCAACAGTTTAATAGAATTATTGACGATTTCTATTGTTATCGACCTTTTGTACATATTTATGAAATGTTGGGGACCAGCATGTTAAAAAAAGGGTTATAGACCCATGCGATTCAAAGTGCAGAGTTTGGGGACCTTTTGTGATTTTTAACCTATCAAAAAAGTTAATGAAAAATAATGGAGCAAGTAGAGTATGAATCGTGGTTTTGCAGACAATGCCCATAGATGTTTTTTTCTTTTTTTTTTTTGTTATTATTATTCTCAGGGTAATCTTCATTCTAGGTCCCTAGCCTTTGAACTTTGTATCAATCTTGTCTCAATTTTTTTGGCCTATTATAAGGTCCACAACATTTTATTTATTATCGTAATATGTCCCATCATCACTTTTCATCTCAATGTTATTAATTTTTAGTTTCTAATTACTAAAGTCATAGGTTCAGATACTCTTACCAACACATTTTATTTATTTATTTATTTATTTATTTATTTAAACTACTAATCTTAACTTCTAGTATTTTTATTAAATAATAATAGATACTTCTTTTGTAACCCAATAATAATAGATACTAATTTCATTTGATTTTTTTAAAATTTATTAATTTTCAAATAATGAATGCTAATTTTGCATCACAATTTTATATAAGAAAATGGATCCCTTAATATTTTAGTTATCAAATTTTCAAATATATACTTTTTAAACAAAAAAAAATGTAATTAATAGTTTTACATATATGACTTATTGAGATGAATTTTTTTTAATATTTTTAAAATGTGTATCTATTTTTCCAATTTTTAAGCATAAAAAGAAATTACTCAAGGTTTAAATTGTTGAAACCATATTATTTAGCTCAAAGTTAATGAGACAAAGGTCCCGTTTAAAATTTCACTTAAGGTCTCTGAAATCTTCAGGCTGGCATATGGTGAAAACATATTTTTTTGGCAAGCATTGGAGAAATTATGTCATTTCGTCAGAGTTGAATAGACTAGGGACTAAAGTGCTGACGTAGAACTGTTAGAGACTAAAGTGTACATTTGTCTTTTTGAATTTAATTCCTTGTACAAATACTCTTTTCTTTCAAAATGAGAGATAGAATTAATTTTTCCAAATATTAAGTTGGTATCAGAGCCTACCCGAAAAGAAAAAAAAAAACCTAACTTTCTGTCAAACTCTTTCTTTGGTCTGACCCAACCCAGCCAGCGATGTCTCTGGCTAGCCCAGCCTCTGGCGATCCTGGGCCGACCAATCCTAAGCTCCAGCAAACTTTTGGCTGTCCTCTGGCAAAGACATTCTTCTCGGCTCAAGTCTGTTCTTTGACCTATGGTCCATTTTTCTTTCCATTTCTCCGGCCTCTTCTTCCTGTTCAGTTCTGGCCATACTCTAGCAAGGCACCTCAACCTTTCATCTACTCCGGCCAACCCTATTCAGCTCCAGTGACACTCTGTTTTAGAAAAAATGTGTGAGTTTTTTTTTATTTTTTGGTGTGGCTGCTTGTGTTGTGGTATGTTCTGAGATTTGACTATGATTTCTTGACTTAACTGACATTGTGAAAAGAGTTTCTTATTATAATGACTGAGGTTGTGGCCAGAACGGGGGAAAATAAGGATATTTATGCTGTGATTGATTCAACTCCTATTCAAATTAGACTAGATGGTACCAATTATCAAGTTTGGTCGAAGACTCTGGAGATGTACATTACTAGAAGGGAGAAGAAGAGGTATATAACTAGGCGGAAAGTTGCTCCAACTGAAAATGACCCAAGTTTTGATAAAGGGGAAGCTGAGGATGCCATGGTTAGATCATGGCTTGTAAACTCTATTATTGATAGTTTGGCTTCAAACTTTGTACAGTATGAGGTGGCAAAGGAGGAATGGCATTTTGTGAAGCGAAGTTACCTTGACGTCTTCGACACATCACAAGTTTACGAACTCATTAAGAAGTTGTATCACTTACGTCAAGGAGGGCGGCCCTATAATGAAATGAACTCTATTTTCATGGAAATTGATTATTGGAGGCCTAATGATATGGAGTGTGCTAAAGATATGGAAAAGTTGAAAAAAAAGCATAGCTGAAGAAAGGTTGTACATCTTTTTGACAAGACTTGATCACAACATGGATCAAGTGAGTGGTCAAATCTTGGCTACTTCACCTCTTCCATGTTTTGAGGAATTTTTCTCCATTGTACGTCGTGAAGAACAAAGACAACTTACAATGGCAGTTGAAAATCAATTGGAGTCATCAGCC
>CAVNYN010212982.1:0-93830 GCA_963692815.1 Nyctanthes arbor-tristis
GGCGCTGACCAAAAAGAGAGATGGCTTGCTTTCTTCTGACAAACCAAGGGAGCCAGTTCAAGAAGCTAGGGTTCTCGAGGGGGACTTGGAGAAGTTGTACCGTATGGAGGAGAGTTATTGGAGGCAGCGTTCCCCGGCAGATTGGCTTAGAAATGGAGACCGTAACACAAAATTTTTTCATGAACTTGCCTCTAAAAGTAAGAGCAAGAACACAATTACCAAGCTAAAGGGGACGGATGGGAGGTGGATTGTTGAGGAGGACCAACTTGTAGAGCATATTGTGGATTTTTATTCACAACTTTTTACTAGCAGTAACCCAATAGAGGAGGAGATTTGGGAGGGGGTGCAACGGACCCAGCAGTATATTCTTTGCTTGACTCAAGCCTTCACAGAGGATGAGGTCACACAAGTGGTGTTTGGCATGGGCTCTTACAAAGCTCATGGAGTTGATGGATTCCATGCACTTTTCTATCAAACTCACTAGGAGAATCTGAAAGATCCGGTCTCTGAAGCTTGTCTTAAAGTTTTAAATTCTGGTTGTTCTGTTAAGTCTATTAACAAGACTACTATTCTACTTATTCCAAAAAATAAATCCCCTGAATATATTTCTGAGTTTAGGCCTATTGCTTTATGTAATGTATTGTATAAAATTGTCTCCAAATGTTTAGCATATAGGCTTAAACAGGTTTTATCTCTGCTAGTCTCAAATAACCAGAGTGCCTTCATCTGTGGGAGGCTTATTACAGAAAATTCTATAGCAACTTTTGAACTTTTGTATTCAATGAGGAAGCAGAACAACGGGACAAAGGGGTTTCTTGCCTTGAAACTTGATATGAGCAAGGTATACGACCGTGTTGAATGGGGTTTTGTGCGTGCTATGATGGAGAGGATGGGGTTCTTGAAGTCCTGGGTGCAATGTATTATGGATTGTATTTCAACCTCATAATATACTTTTACCTTAAAACAGTCAATATCGGGGGAGGGGTTAAGCCGTTTAGGGTTTGAGGTTGGGGTGCCAGCTCTCGCCTTATCTATTTATTTTACGTGCTGAGGCTTTTTATAGTCTGATATCACATGCAGAAGAGGAAACAGAGCTTCTTGGCATGCAATGTTCCCGTGGGGGCCTAAGGGTAAGTCATGTCTTATTTGTTGATGATTCAATTCTCTTTTCACAAGCAAATAGGAGGGATGTGGTATGCATTAAGAGGATTCTAGATACATACGGGAAAGCATTAGGACAATGTGTGAATATGGAAAAGACTTCTATTACTTTTTTGACAAATGTGGCTGGGGATCAAAGAGAGAAAATTGGTGAATTGCATGGCATTAACATTATGAGGCAACATGATAAATATCTGGGTCTTCCTACTGTTGTGGGGAGGAATAAGGTATAGACCTTCAATAGCTTAAAAGAAAAGATTTGGGAGCATACAAAGAACTAGAAACGAGGATTCTTCTCTAATGCTGGTTGGGAGGTGATGCTGAAGACTGTTCTACAAGCAATTTCTACATACACTATGAGTTTATTCAGAATCCCGGTACACCTTTGTAATGAGATCAAAAGTCTCTTTTCTAAGTTTTGGTGGGGCGATACATCACAACAGAAAAAACTTACATCGGTCAGTTGGTCATTGTTGTGCAAAGCTAAGAAATTGGAAGGATTGGGGTTCCGAGATATTCAGGCATTCAACCAAAGCTTACTAGCAAAAAAAATTTGGAGACTATTTCACAACCCCGATTCCTTAGCTAGACAGATTTTTAAGCACAAATACTTTCCAGTAGTGAGTATCCTTGAGGCAGGTGAGAAGAGGGAAGGTGCTCAAATATATGGCACGGTTTATTGTGGGAAGGGTTGGTAATGCGTTCGATATTCGAATTTGGGACGATAATGGCTTCCGAGGACACATGATCTCCAACCCTCCACACCACGGCAGCAAGGTATTGAGAGACACTACAAGAAATGCCGCCAATTTGTCGCCGCTACATGCCCAAAAGTCGCCGCTGTAGGTCTATAGCGGCTACTTTTATCGACGACGACGTTGTTACTATTGGCCCGTACCTGTTGCCTTATAGTGACGACTCCAAACCCTGTAGCAACAACATCTATAGCGGCGACATGGATGTCGTCGCTATAGACCCCACGATTTTGGGCATAAAAAATATTTGAACCCGACCCGTCACCCCCCGACCGACCCGACCTGGGACCTTGACCCGCCTCCGCCTTGTTTAATTGAGGCATTATTTTACCTCAGCCAAGGCTCAAACCCGGGACCTCCCTTTCACACTCCAAGCATTTCACCAATTGAGCTAAAGTGATTTTCATTTCATTATTTGCATTTAAAATATATATTATATAAATTATTACAATAATAGCAACGAACACAGTATGTACAACAACAAGAAGTCATTGGTATAGGCCTCCTCAAAGGCGGGAAAGTCTTCCCGCCAACTGTATAGCGACGACTTTTCATATCGCCGCTATAGATATAATGTTGTCGCCGCTATAACCACAACCTGTAGTGACGACAGCTGATGTCGCCGTTGTAGAGTGAACCTATAGCGGCGACATGATTTTGTCTCCGCTACATGGGTTAGCCTACTGCGACGACTGTTTGTTGCCGCTATAGCCGAACCTATAGCGACGATTTTCGGTGTCGTTGGAAATTGTCGTCGCTGCAGGTGATATTTCTTGTAGTGAGAGTGAAAGACATTTTATTGCCTAATGGATGGAACGAGGAACTTATAACTAATGCCTTTTGGCCGATGGGCCGATATCATATTTTGGAGATTTCTGTTGGAGATGGTAGCCACCTGGACCTTCTTATTTGGCATCATACTCCGAATGGGTTTTTTCAGTCCAAAATGTTTGCCACATGGTCCAACAAAGCTCTCACCAGGCTAGCAGCCGAGGAGCTGACGGGAATGAGGGTCAGTGGGATCGAATTTGGAAGTTGGGGTGGCACCAAGAATTCGACATTTAGTATGGCACCTGCTCAAACGTGCCATTCCCACAAAGAGGAACCTGAACTAGCGTCATATTAGAGTAGCAATTCCTTGTTCTCGGTGCCATGCGGTTGAAACTAACATCCATGCTTTCATCCAATGCGATTGGGTTTTGAAAATTTGGAAGGAAGTGGATTTATGGGAGTTCTTGAAGGAAAAGGGAGGTACAACAGTGGCTTGGACTTTGGGTTGTATTTTTGGAGTGTGCTTCCCTCAATGTCATGATTCAACCTTGAACTTGCTTTAGTGACAACATGGATGATCTGGAAACACAGAAATCAGTTGCGGAATAATGGAGGATTGGTGGGCATCGAGACACGACGGACTCCATTCTTCTATACATGGAATCCTACCAAGCCGCGAAGGCCCAAATGAATAAGGTGGCTGGTGGTAGTAGGAAGAAATAGTAGACCAAATGGCTGAATGGAAACGGAGTGCAGAATGGGATCACTTTGTATACGGATGTAGCCCTGCGAGTGGAGGAGCAAGTGTATAGGCTTGGGGAGTATTCTCTTGGACAATGAAGGAGTGGTCCACGGGGCCTTTGCAGTAAAAGGTGTAAGGGTGATGGCGCCCGAGCGAGTGAAATCTATGGCGACCATTGAGGGGCTGAAGTTTGAGTGCAAGAGGAATATGATTATTGCGAAGGTAAAGACGGATGCCCTCAGAGTGGTGCAATGGCTGAAAAGCAGAGATCTTTTTGCACTTGATTTTGCTATCATTCAGGAGGTTTGTGGTCTTCTTGTTAGTGGTAATTGTGGATCTTGTAAACATATCTCGAGAGAGGTAAATCAGCTCGTCCACGCTATTGCCGTCTATGCTACTACATGTAGTTGTAACCTCATTGGCATGATTGTATTCCTCGTTTTATCTCGGATTTAATTCGAGGGATCCTTTCATATTGAATGACAAGAATGATTATTTCCTTTCAAAAAAAAGTGGTGCTCAATGGAGTGTTTGAGGGGGTAGTTTTATTAAAACTTCCATGATCCTTGGTTCCCATGGCCAATAATTAATTTTAGTTTACAAGTAGATTAATCAAATGTATGGATTTAACAACTTCCAAATTAAATGGCTACCCTTGCACTAGTAATCAAAAAGATGAACGTTGTATAATTAAGGCAATTTTAGTTCCATGGTTCCTTACTATCGAGTCATTTTCCTCAAATAAATAAAGGTATGTATACACTTTAGCATTTTGTTCTAAGTGCTATAAAAATAACAAGTTGTCAACATGGGCGGACAAAACACAAGGCACCCAAATTTTTTTAAAGTTTTATGCAGGAACAAAATTTTTTTAATAGATATCCACAGTTAAAGATAAATTTTTCTTCACTGTAGCCCATGCCAAAAAAATTTTCTAGATCCGCCCTTTGTTGTGTCATTGTTGATGGACTTTTCGAGTTATTGTGCTTCTTCAATTCTTTCAGGTTCTCAAAATTTAAAGCACGCATTTCACCAATTGAATCATTTCACCTTATGATTTTAATTGAGATTTCTAATAACAATGATATTTTACAGAACATGATATAGAACATGCGATATAGAAATTCATAACAATGATACAGAACATATGCATTGCAAGTGTTATATAGCGACTCCAAAAATAGAAGGGGGAAGAAGAATTAGAGAAAAAAAAAAAGGGAAAACTTACAATGAAGAAATGCAATGGATAGCCCAATTGTGTGGTACAGAATCTCCATTCCTAGCCCCTATAATTTATTGATAAATTTCACTCGACTCTTGTGCTTGTGAAATTTAATTAGTCGGAGAAAATTATTGCATGGAAAAGTAAAAAGTATGCGAGCTATAAGAGCTTGTCGTGCGGAAAATTAGGTAGAATTGCTCTAATATCATACGTATGGTATCATGTCATATGACTAGGTGGCGTGTATCAAGGGACGTCACATAATTGTAATTTTCCATATGGTATGATATGATATCATATCATATAATGTTAGATTGGAATTAGAAAATTAGGACGCCACATATTGTAATTTACCATTAGATATATTCATTGAAAAATATTTAATGGGAGCTTGAATTAATTATTTGACGCGACAGTTGACACTAGACATGTTGAGTTTTAGCATATGTACTGTGCAGCTACTTCATACGATTCTTTCCTCAAGTTGTGGGTCCATTCAATTGATTTATTTTGGAGAATTTTCATTTGCTACCGTGTGCACAGCAATTAATTTCCATATTTAATGTGTTTTTTCTGCAAATATACTGTGTCGTTATATTTCTATGTTATTGTATTATTTTATTATTTTATTTTGTGTTATTTTTAATCTCCTCCCCAGCCACCCTAAGCCGCCCCGACCCAGCCACCTACCCTCATTCTTTCGTGACTGTAAAAGTACTCTTTAATGAAGTCCACATTGGCTCCTTAGAAGTGGGATATCTATCCCAGATGTTTATTCTTTGAACGTCCCACATCCTTATTTTTTTCCCCTCAAAGACCTCTTTCCTTTGAAAAGCACATCCTAATTATTTCAAAATTGATAATTACACCCTTGATGGTTGAAATTAATCTATTTGACAGGCAATCATCTCGTTTAAAATCATACCCTTATTTAAATTTTGAAAAATTAAAAGAAAGGCAAAGAGGTGAGTGATATCCTACCATAATACCCTTATTTAAATAATACCTTTAAATAATATCAATGGTTGATATTATGTCATATATCATTTGTTACGTCATGACACTAAATGTCTACTGCTCGAATATTTCTAACATTTGTATTCCTAACATTTTTTTTGTTGCGTGATGATTTTCTCCCATCATTATATTGCTTATTATTTCTTATTCTTAAGTTATGATCTTCATTTAAGAAATTTTATTAGTGTATCTACAAATCATAAGAAAAAATGTTACTTGTATTTTTCATATTTGTCTGTGTGTTTCCTTTTTTTTTTTTCTTTTTTTTTTTGGGGGGGCTGGGGGGGGAGGTTGAATGGATATTTGTGGTTAGTTTACTACATTTTAGTGTTTCTTTAAATAGAATTCTTAAAAGAAAATTAACATTGTATATAAGTTGCAATAGCTATTGTTGGTTAAAGAGAAAATTTATGACAAAAAAAAAAAAGAGTTAAGGACATAAATGTAAAATTTTCTATAGATAAAGGATAACTACTGCAAGTGTGGTAGTTGGTAAAATCTGTGTTGCCAATATAACAGCTCGAATTACAATGAACTAAACTTCTTAGAGAAGACGAGGTCAAAAAAAAATACTTCATTTCAATACCACTAAGATTAGCATTTCCTATTTTCAAAAGAATTAAAGAAACCCAAACATGACAATGGAAATGAGCAGTTGCAATTTCTAGTTGCCACATTACTATCCGAAAATGGCCCAGGGTAAGCAACTTATCCATACGTCAGCTTAACTCAAGATCCATACTAAATCGGCTTCTTTTGTGTTAGAGATTTTTCTCAATTGATTGAATTGAATGTGGAAACTGAACGGTACGAAACTCCAAGTTCAAACCTGCAATAACCGTAGGAACGTTAACTTGAGGAAAAACGAACATCTACTTTTGCACTCCCCGCCATAGTTCTACGAAAAAATTAATTTGTATTTCTACTGAAAATTCTCAGTAATTAGCTTGTAAAGATACATTTTCTATTACACTTTAAAATCTGTAAATCTTGAGCTCGTGAGGAGAAAAAATGTAGGATTTTTTGCCTGAAGAAATCATCATCAACATCCTCAAAAGATTGCCCATCAAGCCTCTGATTTGCTGCATGTGCGTTTCACGATCATGGTATATTCTAATCACTAGCCCAGAATTTATTTCCACTAATCTGAATTTCGCCCTTACTGGAATAATAATCCCCCTCCGCTTTTGCTTAGGTGTTGTTTTGAAAAAAACCAATTATTATGAATTCTATTGTGATAATGGATCTTTTGATTTACACTTTAAACTTGGATCCCCGTTTAGAAGCATAAACCCTTTCTTCACAATAGTTGGTAGCTGCAATGGGTTGCTTTGTTTGTCCAGTGATCGGATATTTTATACCGACACTATAATTATATGGAATCCGTGTGTTAAAAAATCAGTTGTTCTACCAAAACCCAATATGATATATAATTCATACAGTAGTTTTCTGCAATCAGTTGGGTTCGGGTTTGATTCTTTTGCCAATGATTACAAAGTACTGAGGATTACTTATACTGATTTTGATGGGCGACTACCCCAGATCGAGAGCAGTGGGATGTGGCAAGACATTAGTCATTTGGGGCGTCAGCGCATTATTATACATAATAATAGGTCGCGCCAAGCCTATGTAAATGGGGCTACTCATTGGATTGCCCGTTGCTTGCATGGCATTGATTTGATTTTATTGTTTGATATGTGTGGTGAGGAGTTCCAGGAGATTAGATTACCGACTAGTCTAGCAATGGATGAATCTCCAAATAGCAAGGAAATGGTTGTCTACAAGGAATCACTTGCTCTGGTTTCGAGCGGCGCATCCCGGGTTGGAACATGATTTTTGTTTGTGGGAGATGAAGGAATACGGGGTCGTGGAGTCATGGACTAAACGATTCAATGTCAATTTTCAGGATTTTGGAGTGTGATTTATGATTCTTTTATCATTTAGAAAAGATGGTGAAGTGTTGATTGTTACGAAGGATGGTTTTTGGGTTTTATGTGATTCCAATTCGACGAAAGTTATCTTGACTTCCCTGGCTGTAAATGTGATGAATATCGACGCTCTGTTCATGTGGGTGTTTATAGGAGAAGTTTGATTCTTCTAGACAAGGGGCCTGATTTCTGTGATGTAGTCACTCTCAGTAAATTACCATGGTTGCACAACCAGCTGTAAATGTGGAAGTAATTATAGTCATAACCATGAAGTTAACGAGAGCATAGCGCAAGAAAACAGCGGATTTCGTGCATAGCAGTTCAAGTAGTTATGACAGAAGTTGCTCGATGATTCCCCGTCTGTCTTGAAAGTTAAGTCACCAAAGCATTGTGGAGGGTGACGTATCATTTTCTTTTAAGAAATACTATCCTTGTTACTAAATCTATTGTCTGAAAGTGGCTAGAAAATGATCTCAGAAAGCGATTAGGTGAACACAACGTACAAAGTGTCACTCACTTCTACGAGTTTACAGAACAAGTCTATTACAGGACAATTAGCATGATCTCATTTTTCTATACATCACATCACATTCAAATTAAAGATCATCACATGGCCACACGTATATATATAAGAATTTATGTACAAATTGTATGAACAAATAGATATATTGCAGTTTATTACTGGTCAACATGTTCATCATAGGATTTTACTACTTTGCTTCTATGTTTTTCATCGCTTTAGTGTTCACTTTTTCTATTGAGTCAGATCAGATCCATATATAGAGGGTCATCTCACATGTCATACACAACACATCACGTGACTATTTTCTTGTAGTCTGCTTCCATACACAGAGTTCGATCTGACTTAATAGAAATTAACACTTAGCATATGGAGATAAATAACTGAGAGAAGCTTGGAATTGTATAAGTGAGGACTAGTAAGATCTAAGTGCATCCCCAACCCTCGTGCTCTATTTTTTTTTTTTTAACTCAAAACATCAAATTTTATTATTGAGAACAAAGAGTACAGCTAGGAGAAAGGGAAAATCAACCTTTCTCCAACCAACCAAAAAACAGACACGGGAAAAACAACACAAACAGAAACATCGGAAAATAGAGACCAAAGCAAAACAGATCAGAAGAAGAGCATGCCTCCAATGTCAGCAGAGAACCCCTTTCCAGAATCCCGACGCAAAACAATCTTCAAAAACCCGAGCAGGACTTCGCAGTAGGATCATAATTAATTTTTGAGACAATGAAGGACTTTGCGTTTTTCTTGACTGTTGCCGGAAACCAAGTAGCCCGGTTCAATGATTTTTGAACAACACCAATTCTCTAAAATACAATATATTATACTCTATTTTAAAAAAACCTCTCTAACCCACATGCTCAAAATCTTTTCAATGACAAAATTTTTCTATTTTTCTTTAATATCTAACCATTCGCATATTCAAACAAATAAATAACTACGCACTGTATTAATAACTGAACGCAATTAAAGAGATATCTATGCAATCTGCATTCAAGTAAGTTTTATAGAATGTCATTTTCTTTGTGTTTACAGTCTCGGAAACTAATTTCGTTTGTTTTGTTACAAGCTAATACGTTAATAAAAACTGAATTAGAGAAAATAGTCTATATTGAAAAAAGGTAAGGGTGTAATCACTTGCAAGAGTTCAAAAGAAAACTGCTAACATAATTAAAAGGAGAGAAACAACAATAAAAAGAAAAAAAAAAGTCAAAGGAAACAACAAAAATATAATAAACAAAAACTTTAAAAAAGGGAAATGTCATTTCCCGTATGCAATTCTACAGTGGTGCGCCAAGTGCACCAAATATGGCGTACCACTGTAGAGGCCTCTAAAATAACGTGCGCCATGACAAACCATGGAAATGGCCAAGAACTCTAGTTCAATCAATATGTCATCTCGCTAATTAGTAAAGAAATCGAAAATAAATTGATAAATACTTGAGTAATTAAAATGATCACAGTGGAGATCAAAGTTCAAAAGGGAATCACTAAAAACGTCTTGTTTCTACACCCTGAGAAAACGTCCGGTAGACTAAGAGTACTTTAATACGGTACTTCAGAGTAATCAGCAACCCACAATATTCAAGGGTCCCAAAATAGTGTTCAAGAACCTATGTGTGGATTTCTCATTAATCTAGAGTACCCTAACCGTATTAAAGTATTCCTAGAGTACCTAAATTTTTTCCCTATAATATCAAATCATGTGAGAATAAAAAGACTAGATTGTTTCTTCAAGAATCCTAAGTTTAACCAATTGTTTCTTCCCCATCCTTGCTAGACTATTGATCGACCTCCGTTGTTTTCTCATTCCAACACATATTTCCTTCATTGTGTGTCTCATCAATTGTTTGTCCAAGTCTCAACTTTTTTCAAGTATATTTTCAAAGAGGATTTTTTAGTGAGAATATAAAAGATAGATTTGCTGTGGTTTGTCACAAATGCAATTTTCCTTGGAATTTTTTTTTTAATACATAGGGATATAGAGGGATGGGAAATTTAGAGAGGCGCAGGTGTGGATCGAACTCGAAAACTCTGACTAGGAATGCAAACATATCCTAATCACTAAAGTACAATTCTAACCAAAATTTTCCTCGGAACTTAGCCCTTACTGGGTCATTTTCTTCCTTAAGAGCAATTCTTAGAGCATCTCTAATCACATGGAATATATATTTTGCACCAAACTGGTCCAAATTCACGCTATTTTTCAACTCCAACTTAAGGGCACTAAATTTACACTTCAATTTCCATTATTTATTATTTATTTTTCAAATAATTTTAATTGTATTCATTATTTTATTCTATCTTTTACAATTAACGTGAATTTTAAAATATTTAATTGCTTAAGATAATACCCGAAAGCCGGAAAAAACAAAAGAAATATTACAATAAAAAGTAAAAGAAAAAAGTTGCAAAAAACAGAAAGGAAAAAATTGGAATTGACGTCAAATACAAAAAACAAAAGGGGAAAAAAACAAAAAGTGATTAAATTGGACATTGACGTCAACTTCTTAATGGCAAAAGGCGTAAATTGATTCATGATATATATATATAGTTACAAATATTACACCAACTAAATAACAGTGTTAACCAGTGACATGTCAAATCGGGGATTTTGCTAGTTTCATTTAGTCATCTTTATATATAGAAAAGTAACTAAGATTTCAAAATCCTTTTCCCACCTAAACAAGATTCTGGAATCTTTTTTTATTTCTTTATTTTTTCCAATAACCACCCATTTCCTGCTTATCCTTTTTTCTTCTTTTTCTTTTTTGTTATTATTATGTAACCACCCGACACCCACTAACTTTTTCCTACAACGATTTTATTTCTTTATTTTTTTCCTATAACCACCCATTTTCCTTTTTTTTTTTAATATTACAAAGAGATTGTAGGGAAAGGGAATTTAACACTTAACAAAACTGTAAATAACTAATAAAGATACAACCATACTACAAAAGTCTTGGTACTAATTTTTTTTTTCAATCCCTTTTTTCCTTGTTCTTTTTATTTATTTATTTTTCCTATAACAACCTGCTAATAATTTTATAATCCTTTTTTATTTGGCTTTTTTTCTTTTTTCCTTATTTATCATTTTATCATTTTTTCTTTCCTATAGCCAATCACTAATTTTGTTATCGGTTTTTTATTTATAAACTATCAGTGGTTTCTTGTATTTTATAACTATATTGGTATATTAACATAACCAAATATTGGTTATGTAGAAGGACACTATTGCAATTGGTTATCAATTGGCATTAACCACTTTACATTGTTTTAAAATCCAACTGGAAAACTCAGTGAACCCATTGGTTGGACGGGTGGGATGACGTGATTCAACAAGTTCACAATTATCTAAATTTATAAATTAACAATAACCAACCGGTTAAACCAATGATCTAAGAGTTAAACTGGTGACCTTATGATCCGATGTGTTTATAAATATAAAAATTAACAATAGCACACCAGTTAAACCAAAAATCATGCAACATTATGTTATAATTTATTATTAAAATTTAGCCGTACAACGCACCAATGAAAAGCTAGTTGGCTAGATGTGTCAGTTGGATCAAATTATAGGGGATATATAGGGCAAATGGTCCCTAGTTGGAGATTGCCTAACTTATCCCCAAGTAAAACCTCAAATTTGGGAGAAAGTTTTTGGTAGGACCGTCATATACATCTATATAATAGAACCATCCATTAAATCAATTACGAGTAGGATTGTGTGATATTTGGACTTTCTTTTACTTCCCTCTAAATACTACACGTCTACACCCATAAATAACACAAATTTGTCTAAATTTTTAATTTTTTGTAGCAATTAACTTATCTAAATGTGAATCTAATAAATATAAAATAATAAACAAAGATTAATTAAATAATTTGGGAAGAAAATAAACTTAAGTAATTATAATAGCAACAAAACTTCAACGTCAAATTAATTTGTTATTCATAGCAAGCAATTTTGATAGAAATTTTTAATGAAATTTTGACTTGTTGATTCAAAATTTACAAGATGCCATTTGCTAATTAATGAAATAATAAATATATAAATGCAAGAAGAGAAAAATATTTGCAAGACAAGTGTAATAATTTGCAAATTTAAAATTTTTTTGTGCATTTCACGTGTGACGCGTGTTTAAAAAAAATAGAAAATCACTTTTTTTAGTATTAAAAACCCACTTTTATTATTAGGTGATAATGTGAATATATTTATCTTCAAAAAAAATAATTTTTCAATTCTCTAGTAAAAAAGAAATAGCATTAAAAATTTCTGTCAATTTTGCTTCTTATAAATAACAAATTACTTTGACTTTGAAGTTTGGTTGATATTATAATTACTCAAGTTTAATTAATCGTTGTTTATTATTTTATAATTATTAGACTGACATTTAGATAAGTTAATTGATACAAAAATCGATATATTAATTAAATGAAAAAAGCTGCGGTACTTTTGTACAGTAGTTTTCTCACTAAAAAATCTATTAGTAAGGTCTTTTTAGTTATTTTATTTTATATTACAGTAATCTGTGTGATATTTTGAATTTTTCAATTTTTTATAATTTTTTATTCACTTTTGTCTTATCTATTCATCATTTTGAAATAAGATTCACTATTAAATTTAACAACTAATAGATAATTATCATCATTTAATTATTTAAATTATAGATAAATTTTAATTATCTAATTGTCTAATATACTTTGAAATTTGTAGTTCATAATTAATATAAATTAAAATATGTATATCGTTAGTTTAAGTTAATTAAAAATTATAATTATAATTTTTTTTGATTTCTCGATATAATAAATATTAATAATTACAACTATTTTATATATATGACTACTTTTATGTATTATTAATTTATATAATCTTCATACTATCTGACTTTATGTTTTCGAATAAGAAATATTTTCACAGTGTAAACCACTCAATTAGCAATTATTTTGTATACCATTTATCTAAATTAATGCGAAAACAAATCTATATATTATTGTATTAATTAAATAAAAGGAGCTGTGATATGTTTATACTGTAGTTTTCTAGTTAAAAAATTATTAGTGGGGTCATTTTAGACATTTTATTTTATATTGCTGTGATCTGTGTGGTATTTTGAAATTTTCAATTTTTTAAAAATTCTTTTATTTACTTTTGACTTATCCATTCACCATTTTAAAATAAGATTCACTATTAAAGTTAACAGCTGATAGATAATTATTATCATTTAATTGTTTAAATTATAGATAAATTTAATTATCTAATTGTCTAATATACCTTGAAATTTATAGTTCGTAATTAATAGAAATTAAAAAATATATATCGTTAGTTTAAGTTAATTGAAAATTATAATTGTAATTTTTTCTTAGATTTTCTGGTATAGATGAATATTAATAATTACGATTATTTTATATACATGACTACTTTTATGTATTATTCGTTTATATAATTTTCATACTATCTGATTTTATTAGTTTTGAATAAGAAAAAATTTTCACAGTGTAAACTGCTCAACTAGCTGTTATTTCGTACGATACCATTTATCTAAATTAATGCAAAAATGTTAAATGGTATTTATTTGTGTTAGCGATAACCATTGGGTTAAAATTTATTGTAAACTACAGTTACCATAACATGACAAGAAAAAAATTAATTATTCCTTATTAGGTAATGTAACATTATAAACACCATAAAAAAACTTATAAATTTCAAGTTATTTACTACCTCCATCTAATAAAGATAGTACACTATTCTATTTTCGTTCGTCCCAAAAAGATAGTTCACTTAATATATTGAATATGTGTTTAATATTTTATTTCCATATATGCCCATAATTAATTATTGTTATTCAACTACCTATGTATTGAAATTATTTCAAATAATTAATAACACAAGAATCTATATGGAAAATTAAGATAAAATTAAATGTTCTAACTACATTACCTATTAATTCTTAATCTAAGAAAAAATATCTACTGGACTATCTTTATGGGACTGATGTAGTATTTTTTAAAATAATTTGATATATATTCTTAGCATGAAATGCACGAGTGAGAATGTAATTAAAAATTAAGACAAAATGATGTTATTTATGGGTGTAATAATTACTGAAAGGGGAGAAGTAAAAGAAAGTTCAAATAATATACAATCCTATTTGTCATTGATTGAATAAATAGTCTTACCATGTAGACGTATAAGACAGTTTTTTCCAAATTTGGGGTAGAAATGCTTATTACCGGCCCAAATTCCACCTCCAAAATTTGGCGTCGGAGCAATTGCCATAGGACTACTTACGGAAATGCCATTTTTTATTAATCTATTTAAACCATATTGTTATTTGTATTTTTTTATTTTTATCATTATCAAGTTAAGTTTTCTATTTTTTATTTCTATTTTTTAATAATTTATTTTTTTCCGTAACCATAAGTAGTGCTATTTATATAAACAAGACACCAATCTCCAATTTAATTGATAATTTTTTATTTGAGTATATATCGATAATCATAAATACATCGAGATATCTACTCAATTAATATCTAATGAGCCTTTCAAAAAAAATTAATATCTAATAAGAAAATGTCAATTTAACTAAAAATTGGTTCTCATAACATTATTTTGTTTCAATTAGTCCTGTTCCACCTCCAAGCCCAACTATTATTACACCGATTAAACATATGCAACCATTTTCTTTTAGAATTAAAAATAAAGGAAAATGAAAAAAAAAAGGGAAAAGAAAGAAAGAAAGAAAGAAAGAAAGGATGGATGAAATTCGGTCTACTCACTCCCTAGGCCATCTCCAATGGTTCCTCAAATATAGGGGAATCCTCTAAATATGAGACATGTTGAGCTCCAATGATTCTTCTAAACCTTCCCCAAACAAAATTACAACTAATTTAATTACGACAATGTCATTCATGAATTAATTTCAGTTTTTGACACTTAATTGTTCCTATTTTACGTTTCAAATTTTTTGTTTTTTTATTAATACTATGAATTTATTTTTTTCTAATTCAGATATTATATATTTTTTAATTTTTATTAAATATCATTATTGTATCATTGTTAACATTAATCGATTTCCGTATTTTTTTCAAAATAAGTTATTTAATAATTTATATTTTCTTTTATTCCAAATGATATTTTTTATTTGGCTCCTTTCGATATATAAATTATTTAATCTTAACTAATTATAATTAATATATA
The DNA here is from genome assembly GCA_963692815.1 of Nyctanthes arbor-tristis. Classification (NCBI taxonomy): domain Eukaryota; kingdom Viridiplantae; phylum Streptophyta; class Magnoliopsida; order Lamiales; family Oleaceae; genus Nyctanthes; species Nyctanthes arbor-tristis. The sequence continues at coordinate 15,327 of CAVNYN010212982.1, forward strand.
AATTAAGTATGATTTTAATTAAATAAAAATGTTATTCCTATTCTTATTTAATTAAAAAAATAAAAAATTAGAAAAATAGATTCCCCTAAATATAAGGTAACCATTGGAGTGCAACAATATTTGCCCCTATATATGAGCACTTCTAATGTGAGAGGAAACAATGCCAAATAATATATTTAGAATACTTCTAATAATGGGTTTTTTCTCTTACAAACTTAAATAATGTACGGGGAAAAGGGGAAAAACCAATTTTGGAGTTTGGAGGGGGGGGGATGCACCTCTTTTACCTAGCTCCTGTTTTACCCTCCCTCTCCACTTTCTTCCTTAAAAAATTTATATAATAAATTTAAAAAAAATATTTTCTAAAAAATTGAATATAAATTATATGATGAAAAAATAATTATAAAATAATTTGTAAAAAATTTTAAAAAATAAATAAAATTCTGTAATATGTTTTCTTTCAATTTTTCCCATACACAATAGTTAGAAATAAGTTTTTCCCCTTTTTTTCCCCGTTTAGCGTTTTTACTCCCTTTTTCCCCCGTGGGCTCCCCCCCCCCCACACCCCCAACCCTTTCTTTTACTATTAAGGAAAGGTTTCCACTCAATAGATGGGGAAATCTGATGCCCATATTGGACCAACTCTCGGGGGGTTTGGACTGAGCACAAAGTATGAAATGATAGGGTTTAGGGAGAAAGGGAAACTCGTTGTTAATCACCTCATGCTAGCAATTTGGTTGCCTTGATTTCAACAAGGTAATCCCTTTTCTTCTATTCTTGATCACCAATCACTGGTAGGTTGTTTACGGATCTTATTTATTTATATGACAATTCCACGAAAGGGCAAATCCAGTTATTTTGATTTTCTTTCTTCTTTATGGCAATCTTCCTTATGCGCCGGGATGGATTTTCTGTCAATTATTCGTCCTAAATTTTTGTTGTAGTTGCTTATGGTTTTATCCTTGCTGTTAGAACCGCCCCTCCCCCTCCCCTTTTCCGGTGTTATTAATATTAGTAGTAGATAACCACCAGGCCCAGTTCAGGTAAATGCCCCCGCTGGACTCAGGTGGCTTAGCCCCTGGAATTCAATGATCCATTTGATCAAATGCTGCAGAAGATTGCTTTTGATTTCTTAATACGGACCATATTTTTGCAGCTCGAAGTCAGCACAGTGACGCTTCTAGCTAGCCAATGTTCATTGGTATGTGTGCTTTCTGGTAGATAGGATTTGGAGATTTGCACATTATCACGTTGCCAAGTATTTTGGTTTGTGTGTACTAGTGAAATTCTCTTTGAAGTTTTTGGGAATTTTAAAAATGGACTGATATTAGTGTTTCTTATAGGTTTTTTAAATGTCTAAACTTTTTGTGACCAATATGGAAAAGAGTTCTTGTTCCCGAATGCAGATGAATTTTGGATGAAATTTCTAACCTGTTTGGCATGTTTGTAAACGATATTGAAAATTCTGTAAAATGTTTCTCATATATTAGTGTCAGTTAACTCTGGCTACTGCTTTGTCTAACCTGATCAATATAACATATCATCTTAGTGATTTGGCTTATATGATTCGGTTTTCTCCTGCTTATAATCTTCTGACATTTCTCAATCAGCAATAAAGAAGTATAGCAAGTTGCCTTTTTCATGGAGGGCTTAGAAGATGAAAATGATGATAGCCATGAAGTCTCCATACCTAAGGAATTAGGACGTTCATTAGCATGTAACGGTGTAAAATTTGTAGATGAGGTTCTTAAAGGTCCCAATGAGGGCTTCTTGGAGAATTTTCGCATGGATAAACATGTATTCTACAAGCTGTGTGATATCTTACACACCAGAGGCCTATTACGTCACACAAATAGAATCAAAGTTGAGGAGCAGTTTGCAATATTTATGTTCATAGTTGGTCATAATCTACGCACTCGAGCTGTTCAGGAGCTCTTCAAGTACTCTGGTGAAACCATCAGTCGTCATTTCAATAATGTTCTGGGTGCGATTATGGCTGTTTCATTAGATTTCTTTCAGCCTCCAAAATCAGACGTTCCACGGGAAATTCAAGAAGATCCTCGCTTTTTCCCCTATTTTAGGGTACTGTCAATTTCTTCTGTTTCTTCTTGCTTTATTCTTTAAACCTTATATTAACTTTACAATTCTCAATTAGAACTGTGTTGGAGCAGTCGATGGCATACATTTCCCAGTCACAGTAGGTGTTGATGAGCAAGGGCCTTTCCGAAATAAGAATGGATTTCTGTCACAAAATGTCTTGGTAGCGTGCTCATTTGACATGAAATTCTATTATGTTCTTGCTGGTTGGGAAGGCTCTGCCCGTGATATTCAGGTCCTATATTCAGCTCTTACTAGGCGTAACAAACTGCAAGTACCCAATGGTATGTTCTGCACATAATTTCTTTAGTGATCAAAAAGAAACCTATAATATGGATTTTTTACTGGCAAACTGAAATGTTGTTGTCTTATTGATGTGTTCTGGAGATACGTTCTCCTCCGTCGTAAAGGTGACTAATGTTTCTTGTCCCTGGTGTATAATTTCTGAATCATTTATGTTTATCTTATTCCTTTCTATTTCTGCCTCAACTTTTCCACCCAACCGTAGGTGGCACTTTCTAGAAACGATGTATTATTTCTAGTGATAATTAGCTTTCATTTAGGTGCATTTATCATCTTCCCTAAATGGTTCTGCTTATATTTATCTGAAGAAATATTATGGATGCCAGATAAATTTTACCTAGTGGATGCCAAATATGCAAATGCCCCTGGATTCATTTCTCCATATCCTGGAGTCTCTTACAGCCATCTCGAATTTCGTGGTGGCTTCCATCCACAAGATGCTAGAGAGCTCTTTAATCAGCGTCATTCAATGTTGCACAGTGTTACTGATCGTTCTTTTGCCGCCTTGAAAGAACGCTTTCCTATCTTGACGTCCGCTCCACCTTACCCGTTGACAACGCAAGTGAAGCTGGTTATAGCCGCATGTGCCCTGCACAATTTCATTCGGGGTGAGAAGCAAGATGACTCAATTTTTCAAATGTATGAACGGGAAACTGTGTTACAACTTGAAGATCCAATGCCCCCTTTGGAAATTGAACCACCAATTGCACCTGCTGAACCTCAACTTTGTGACGTCCCTTTTGGAACTGAAGAATTAGAACAAGCTTCAGAACTGCGGGATGCTCTGGCAACTGAATTATGGAATGATTATATTCGAGATCTTGCCACCATTGATTTATAATGTTGTACAGTTAGAATATTTCTCAACTATACAATGCCCCTTTTAGTGTTGGTTCATGGGGTACAAGTTTGATGGTGGGATCCGATGTTTTTGACTACAGAAAGCTACAATTATCTCAAACTGGTAGTCTGGTACTGAAAGGTACCAATTTTTCTACAAAATCAAAATGACTTTCTTGACCGGGGGGGTGAGGTGGCTATCCACCCGAGCAAAGGGCACGCCCGTTGTGCGCTCAACATATTTCCCCAAAATTTTATGTGGGCCCCACATGAGAAAAATAAAAAACCACAGTACCGCAGTTTACCCACCCCATTCTTGTCTTATTTCGTCAAAGCCCCCAACCAACCCTCTCTCTCGCTCCCGGAACAAGCACCGCCGATCTGTAGAATTGCAGGCGACGGTAAAGCCGCTGGCCTAAGCCAACTATAACCAACTACCCCGCCGACCCATCACCCCACTTCCTTGTATCAAATCATCACACCCTCCTCCCCAATCTCTCTCTCTCTCGATCTCAACCAAGCTTCCTGTCAACAGCCCTCAAACTCCACAGCAGTTTCCTCAAATTAAGCAAGAAATAGAATTCCTCAAATTAAGCAAGAAATAGAACAAGAGAATAATGAAACTTGGAAGAATAACTTTGACATTAAGATTCCAATCCAGAAAATCAGATCGAAATTACATAAGATAAGGGATGAGAGAGAAGACATAAGAGACGAGAGAAGAGATTAACATTTCTGGCAAATAAAGAAAATATCCTAACTTATTCTTCTCTCTCCTAATTGTCCAGTGCCGTTCACCCACCCACGGTGGGTGAGCTTACACCACCCACTCGCTGACGTGGGCGGTGAGTGGGAGCTGAAGTAGACTTTAATTAAAAAAAAAATTTTTGAAACAAAATCTCATAATCGGGCAGAGGGAGAGAGAAGCCATTTCAAGTTCCAAACCCATCTCTCCCTCTCTGACCCACACTCTCGGTGTCCCCCCACCCCCATCTCCGGCTACTTCACGTCGGCGGCTGGACGGCGATCTACGGCGGAGACTACCGGCGTTCTCGGTTGCGTTCTCAGTCGCTTACCCTCGAGCTCCCCACCCTGAATTTCAATCCCAAACCTCGCCCACCATCGCGCTTCCCACCCCCATCTTCGGCGAACGGACAAGGCGACTGCACGGCGGATGGCGTCTGGACGGCGGAGACTAGCTGATTTCTCCCATTTCTGAACTTTACCAGTAATTTCGCTCTCTCTTGCTAGACTGTTGTTGGGTTTCATATAATCTATATGTTGTATGACTTCAATGGGATTAATTTGATGAATTTCAGTCATTCATGAACAATTGTAGCAATGGGATTGTGGAAATATGTTGATTGTCTCTCTGTAATTTATTCATGAACAATTGCTGGATTGTGGAAATAGGGAAAGATGTTGTTTGATGTCATACCGGAAGTTTTGTTGTTTGATTGTCTCTCTGGAATGAAGAGTTTTGCTGGACATTTATTGTTAAATTTCATATGGTAAGATGTTGTTTGATGTCAGTGGGATTATCTATATGTTGTATGACTTCAATGGTATTGAATGCCATAATGAACTGTTTATGTAAATTCTCAGATGAATGGAACAATTTAGAAACTCAAGTACCATACATGACTTCAATGATTACCTATATGTCCACACATGAACAATTGTGCGCAGTTTCTATTACTTACAATTGGTTAGCACAGTGATACGGATGCGTCTTCGATGTAGTTGTATGTGTTGTTTATGTGTTTGACAAGCTTACATGGATGTTTGTTTGTTGTTTTCGTTTGTGTTTTGACAACTTCGATGGTTATTCCTACTAGATTAGTACGAGTTTCTCAAAACGATATTGTATATACTTAAAAGTTCCAACAATACTCTACTACTCAAGTACGTGGCTGGAACTTCACCTTGACAACTTCGACGGTTATTCCAACTTCCTTTTCTTTAGATATTATAGCACACCTTTCAAGGAGATCAGACAAGTCATCCGCGTCGGTTTTGGCAACTCCCTTTTCAGCGCTAGCCCAAGCAGTGCTTGACTCACCACGATCAGATAAAGTACGGCCATTTGGCTGCTCATCCACCCAATGAAAGTAATTGCATGAATAGTTTGTGCATCCGTACCACAACCTCCCTCTGTTTTCATTATCTTTGGTCGACACAAAGCACTTTCGATAACCAATACGGCACCGGCTGCAGTTTGTCAAATAGGGACATTCCTACATCCCATGTTCTGGATCCCTGCAACTCCAACAAATCCCTACATTGGCTCCACCCATTTGTGCACCTGCAATGTTTATTGAAAGTTGACAACTATATATAGATCAAAAAAATATTCTAGCATTGATAGAATAAATAAGAAAGAATATGAAATAAAGCAATTGGAGATTAGCTATTCAATCAATTATTTATAACCACAAAAATTCAAAAGAATGGGAAACAAGTTCTCTATGATGTGTTTCTCATACACATTAAGCATAGATTCATGTAATACAGTGGTGTGGTTTGCAGCCACTTCCATACATTCACACACACCTTTTTCTAGTTCCACATGTTCAAAGACCAAAACATTGTCTCAGAAAAAACTACAGAGAGAACCATAGTACACAGGCATGTTAAATTGTACATTTCTAGTTGTATGCCAAATCGCAATTACCATGTCTTGTCTATCTTCCCAACACCCTAACAAAAGAAAGAAAAGCATAGAGGAGGAAGAGAAGCAAATAGAAAAGAATAATATATTCATAACAAAATACTTTCTATTTTTTTCAATAACGAATCTGCATAACATATTTTACCATATGATTCCTATTACACTCTAAAACATAGACTGGTCGTAAAAAAATACTGAACATTAATGAAAAAGCATTAGATCAAAAATATATTTGAGCATTCTTTTTCAAAATAATAGGATAAGGATGTAGTTTAGGATACTCTGCCAAGAATTGTACATTAGCAAACCTTAAAATTTGAAGGTTAAGTCCCTTCTCCAATTCTGAAAAGCATGATGCAACAGAGTTTAGGATACTCTGCTGAGAATTGTACATTGACAAACCTTAAAATTTGAAGGTTAAGTCCCCTCTCCAATTCTGAAAAGCGTGATGCAACAGAGTACATATGTTTTTGGAAAACGTTGTCTAGCATACAATAGTAGCTTAAATATTTATGACACTGTATTGCTACAACAGTATCCTAAATATTTGACAACCATGGCTTAAAAATCCAGGTTCAATAAGGTATCTTGACAATGGTATGGCATTTTGAATTTTAATTAAGTAATTTATCAAACAAAAAATATTGAGTGTTTGACATACTAATCAAAATGAAAACAACGAAAACAAAAAAGTAGAGGCAGAGAGAGCTAACACAAATAAAAATTATACATAAAAGAGAATGAATCTAACAAGAACAGTAGAGGCATAAAAAAACCAGCTAAAATTAGCCAAAAAAAAATGAAAAGAAAAATAAAAAAGGAACAAAAGAAACAGAATATGAAGGTGGAAGCAAAGAGCTTCAACACAAGCAAGTAGCTTATAATAAAAGATTAAAAAACAACCAAAATAAGCAAAATAAATTCATTATTTCTTAAATTACACTGAGAACATAAAATAGAAAATACATTGAAAAGTCGAAATTGAAAACTAAAATACAAAGAAAACATGCCCTGATTTACATGCCACAATTCACTCTTCTCATAATTACATCTCCTTGACTTCCAAGGTAGTTGTTATCAAATTGCAGGTTCAATTGTTGTTCATCAATTGTCAGCAAAATTAACATTCATGCTAAAGCTAGCCTTCCAGAAATAAACATGCGAAGTTTTAAAATTTCATAAAGTTTTTAGGCTTGTAATTTTAATGTTTGGAGGGTTCGACTCGTTTATGTCCTAGAGGTCTTGAAACACCCAAAAGAATCATGAAGCCAGGTACTCTGTAGTTTCTTCCATCAAGTTACAAATTCATTTTTGTCTCATCCCTGCTTTATGAACAGGGAATCTCACAATAAGACCTTCAGAAATATGATGCAATTTTAGGGGCATTTATCTTAGTGCTAATAGTGCATGAAACATTGACATCGACTTTCATACTGTCCGTGACAAAGAGCAAAACTGGAACATGCTTAAGATCCATGTTTCCTCCAATCAACTTTTTATTGTCCTCACCAAGATGCTACCTTGTCTCCACCTTCGCTTGCTTCAGTCCAGCCTGTCCAGGATTGGCATCACAACCATCTTGCGGGACATGGGGGGATATTATCATAAGGAGTAAGTGCAAAACACTTCCTCCAAGTGCGAAGTTTTATACAACTTAGGGTCCACCTTATTTTGATTAATCCTCAAACTTCCATTATTTGCTCAAGCCCAGATTTTTTATTTTTATTTAACTACAGAAGGAAAAACCAAAAACCCACAAACACACAATTATGTTCTAATACCCATGATAATCATAAAAATACATTTTCAACACTCATGATCAAACCCTAAAAGCACCAACAAGCCAACCGATCAACAATGTAAAAACTAAAATCCCATCTAGATACAGAAAACCCGCATATGAAATAATCAAGGGCACATCCAGTGTGTATAACCCCCAGGGTTAGGGGTTTACCTCACTGTGTTTAACCTTAATTTTGCCTAAATAATCAAGGGCACATCCAGCGTGTATGATCATTTGCACAGATTTTAATTATGTCTCATATGAGATTTTAATATCTTTTTAAGTGACAAAGAATCTCCATGAATTTCTCACTCAGCCAGTTGTTTAAGCCTAGGAAAAGCATGAAAATTGGAAGATAAAATTTTTGCATCTCATTCCCAGACAAAAACAGGATGATAATTAATCGGTGAAAGGGAGGAAAGGGGGAAAATCGGTGACCTAGATCTCCAGGAAGATAACAAAATCGGTTGGAAAAGCCATTTCAACACAAACCACGACACAAAGCCTTCAAAGCACCCTAAATTGCTAGCTAAAATGCCTCCATTTAAAAAATAATTAGGGAGATTGAAACTCATCGGACTTGCCCGGACTCTCGAGTAAATGGAAAGGAGGGAAAAATTGCGACTTCACTGCCACACTGTCATCTGTCCCTAGTAGTCGTTTGCCGTCATCTGTCGCCGGTTGGAGCTCACCGTCGTCTCGCCAGGGAGTGGATGGGGGTGGACAATTTCTCATGGAGAGGGGGTTTGGAGTGAAGAAAGGTTGTTCTGATTTTGTCGAAGCAGCCTTCATTTTGTTCACAATTTTTTTTTAAACATCCAACTTTGAGCCCAATCAGTGCCCACATCAGCATGTGGGTGTTGTAAGTTCACCCACGGTGGGTGGTTGATCAGATTCGCCTAATTGTCTCATTTTATACTACATAAAATAAAAGGAAGAATACAGAAAAGCAAAAACGTGTTTGCTACTTATTACAACTTCATAAAAGACAAAGTTCTCTAAACGACGCCATACGGTGCTTCTTGAATTAGCCATTTCAATTGCCTTCCTCCTCTACCTCTTTCCCCTTTTACCCCAGTTAGTAGTGATAATTTGTGGTTGACAGCCTCCCTCTCCAGTTGAACCTTGTCCCCAAGGTTCGAAGTCCGGGAATTGAGTTTGAATCCAATTGGCATCTTCCCACGTAGCATTAGCAGTAGAAGAGAAGGCCAAGTGAATTAGCCATTGAAGGATTTGTTTTGCATTTCTTTGGATATTTCTGGTTTGAAGCACTCCTACTGGATATTGTACCATTGGCCGAGAAGAATCAGCACCATGTAGAGTAGTAATGGGTACTACTTGGTTTCCCATTTTCTTTTTGAGATGTGGTTTCACACTTTCTTTTTGAGATGTGACACATGGAAAATGGGGTGGATTTTTGCCTCTAGTGGCAGTGCCAACTCATACGCCACTGGTCCTATCTTTTGGACGATCTGACAGGGGCCAAAGAAATGAGGGGACAACTTCTGGTTGTGGTGATATTTCAGAGAATGTTTATATAGCTGCAGCTTCAGATAAACCCATTCTCCTTCCTCAAATATTCTGTCACTCTTTGCTTGTCAGCATGCATTTTCATCCTATTCCTGGCTAAAGCAAGATTTTGTTTGAGCTATTGATCCAAACGGTGCCTTTCTTGCAATAATTCTTCCACAGCTACTAGGTTGGACGGTTGTTAAGGACCCAAAGCTAGATGTGGTGGTTTAATCCCGTATAAGGCTTCAAAGGGGCTCATTTTGATAGAAGAGTGGTAAGTGGTATTGTACCACCACTCAGCTAATGAGAGCCATTTCAACCACTGTTTTGGAGAGTCTATAGTCATGCACCTTAAGTACATTTCCAGACACTGATTAACTCTCTTTGACTGTCCATCTGAGTGTGGGTGATAGGCAGTACTCAAATGGAGCTTGGTTCCTAAGAGAGTGAACAATTCCCCTCCAGAATTTGCTTGTGAAGATCTTATCCCTATCACTGGTTATGCTTTGAGGCATTCCATAAGGTTTGAAAATGTGATCCAGAAATACTTTGGCCATAGTTGCAGCAGTAAAAGGATGTGAGAAAGCAAAGAAGTGGCTGACTTGGTAAATCTGTCCACCACTACTAGGATGACATTTTTTCCTTGGGAATTGGGCAACCTTTCAACAAAGTCCATAGTTATGTGGCTCCAAGAGTGCAAGGGTTCAGGTAGTGGTTGAAGTAAACATGGATATAGGGCATGCTCACTTTTGCATTTTTGACAGGTATCACATTGAAGGACTGCCTCTCTGATCTGCTGCTTCATTTTAGGCCAGTGAAAATACTGTTTAGCTCTATACAAGCTTGCTAGAACTCCAGAATGTCCTCCATCAAAAGATGAATGAATAGCTTGCACCAGTTTCTCTCTGATTCCATTCCCTGAACCTACATACACCTCTCCCTTATGTTTTAAAACTCCATTCTGCAGTTGGTAATCAGGTTTACTATGAGGATCAAGTAATAAGGCAGAAATGAGTTCCTGTGCTATCTTGTCTCCTTGATAACTGGTTTCCAATTCCTGCATCTATACAGGCACCAATGTAGTTACAATCATACATTCCTGTTTACCTTCTACCCTTCTGGATAGTGCATCAGCCACCTAGTTCTCCACCCATTTCTTGTATTTGATCTCATGGTCCAACCCCAATAATTTGGTAAGCTGTCTCTATTGAAGTGTAGTCAGTCTCTACTCCAACAGAAATTTTAAAGCTTGGTGATCAATCCTGATAATGAAGTGATGCCCTTCCAAATAATGCCTCCATTTGTTCACAGCTGTAATGAGAGCCAAGAGTTCATTTTCATAGATAGAGAGAGCCTTATATCTTTTTTGCCAATAACCTTACTCAAGTAGGCTAATGGTCTACTTTCCTGCATAAGCACTGTTCCTATGCCCCCATGGCTAGCATCTGTTTCTAACACAAAGGGTTTGGAGAAGTCTGGTAAAGCTAGGACTAGTGTGCTGCTCATGGCTGATTTCAGAATACCAAAAGCTTCTTCAGCAGCAGGGGTCTAATGGAAATTATCTTTCTTCAGCATTTCAGTCAATGGCTTAGCAAGAGCTCCATAACCTCTCACAAACTTCCTATAGTATCCTGTCAGGCCTAGAAATCCCCTAAGATGTTTGAGGTTCCCAAGTTTAGGCCAGTTGAACATAGCTTCAATTTTTTTGTAATCTACTACTACCTCATCTTGAGTGATAATATGGCCCAAATATTCTATTTGAGTTTGGGCAAATGAACATTTGGACCATTTAGCACGCAGTTTATGTTTTTGCAACAGTTCTAGTACAACTTCCAAATGATCACAATAAGACTGTAAATCTGGACTATATGCAAGGATATCATCAAAAAAATACTAAAACTTATTTTCTCAGTTGAATTTCAAATACATCATTCATTAAGCATTGAAACGTAGAAGGTGCATTGGTGAGGCCAAAAGGCATTACCTTAAATTCATAAAGGCCCTGATGAGAACATCTTCAGGTGCAACCCTTATCTGATGGTATCCAGCTCTCAAGTCGAGCTTGGTGAAATATTTGGATCCTTGAAGCTCATCCATCAAGTCATCAATCAGGGGCATGGAACACTTATCTTTGATTGTGAGCTCATTCAATTGTCGGTAGTCCCCACAAAACCTCCAGCTGTCATCCTTCTTCCTCAGTAGTAACACGGGTGATGTAGAGGGACTATTACTAGCTTGGATGATGCCTTGATTTAGCATCTCTTGTACTATCATCTCTTGTACTATCTTCTCCTCTTTTTGTATGAAGGAGCATCTATAAGGCCGGATCTTAAATGGTTGAGCTCCAGGTTTCAAAGGTATATGGTGGTCCTGTATTCTGTTAGGAGGAAGCCCTTGAGGTTCTTGAAAAACCCCTTTGAATTGATTCAATAGGTCCCCAATTTCTGTAGGAATAGGCTCAAATTTAGAATCTTCACTTTCTACTTGTTATAGCTAAGCTATGATTCCATATGGTTGTTTGGTAAGTAGCTGTCCAAATGAATTTCCATGCATGGCCTCTATCCTTCCTTCTTCATAATCATCTATTAATGTCACTGTTTCTCCTTGGTAGTTAAAAGACATCAACCTTCCTTTGAAGTCCATTAGCATAGGACCAAATTAGCTGAGCCAATCAACTCCCAAGACCATATCACTCCCTCCCAATTTCAAGGTTCTCATAGGAAACCGAAATTCCCATCCCTGCATAGTCCATATCAGTGGCCTACCAATGTCATGACTCTCCAATGTCTTCCCCAGCCACAGTTACAGAACATGATTTTGAAGTTTTAATGGGAATTTTCAGCTTTCTAGTTATCTCTTCATCAAGGAAACTATGAGTCGCCCTACAGTCAATTAATATAAACATGGCTTCTTCTTAATAAATCCAGGGATTCTCAAGGTTTTATACCTTTTCCTCCAGCCAGTGAGTGTAGTGAGACCTGCATTACTTCGCCCACTGCTTCTTCTTCAGTTGGTTCACCTTTCTCACTCTCCTTTTCAGGCATCAGCTCTCCATCTTCTTCTAACAACATATAGTGTAATGATTTATTCTTGCATACTTGCCCATAAGTGTATTTTTCATCACACTTATAGCACAATCCTAGTGCCCTTTTTTTTTTGCTATAAATCCTTTGGTGAAATGGCTACAGCTTTTGGGGATTTATTTTCTGAGGTTGGAGATTTTATGTAAGGTGGTTTGGGGCAGTTTTGGTTCCAAGGTTTTGGGTTGATAGTAAGTCTAGGTTTCTTTGATTTGTTAAGGGCAGAGGTCATGGCTGCTTATAGTGAGGTTATTTCATAGGCATGGCTGAGGGTCTTGGGTTTGTGCACTTTCACTGTATTTTTTATCTCAGTTTTCAATCCACTAATAAAGACAGAAACATAGTAGGATTTAGGTAAGTTTGGAAGGGCCACTATGGTTTGGGATCTCAACTCTTCATATTTTTCCTGATACTCAGTAATGGAACCATATTGTTTAATTTTGCAAAGGAGTTCAATTACCTCCTCTCCAGCATATTCAGCAAACCTTTTGCAAAGCCCTTCTGAGAATTGTACCCAAGATGCATTAGGAAATTGGGTAGTGAACACATTGAACCATACATCTGCCTTCCTTTTTATATACATTTCAGCCATTTCTAGTTTTATCCCTTCAGCAACAATATTTTTCATCTTGAAAAATTTTCTGGCTTTTCTAAGCAGCTCTCGTGGGTTTTCCCCTTCAAAATATGGTAGTTCAATCTTAGGCATATTGTACCCATACCTCCCTTCACTAAACTCATGGGTGATGCTTGAATTAGATCCACCTGACTCAAGGATTCCCGATCCGCTGAACATGGGGGTAGGGGTTCCCTTAGGTTGCCTACCGATATCTCCCAGTTGTTGATCCGTCAATCAGTTTAGCACTACCATGACTGAGGCATGATTCTAATCCACTGATGTTTTCAAGCCCTTAACTTCTTGGCTCAATGATTCCCTCTCTTGATCAGCCTTATCCTGCCTTGCCAACACTGTTTGAATCTGGAAAATTACTTCTCCCACATCTTTCTCCACTTTATTCAAGCGTTCTTCATGAGACTTTAGTCGAGTACCTTCAGCCATTTCTTCCCAGTAACGGCACTGCTCTGATAACAAATTTGTCAATAGCCCTCAAACTCCACAGCAATTTCCTCAGATTAAGCAAGAAATAGATCTTCCGATCTAATGAAACTTGGAAGAATAACTTTGATATTAAGATTCCAAGCCAGAAAATCAGCTGAAATTACAAAAGATCAGGGATGAGAGAGAAGAAATAAGAGATGAGAGGAGAGATTCCCGCAAATAAAGAAAATATCCTAACTAATAAAGAAAATATCCTAACTGATTCTTCTCTCTCCTAATTGTCTCATCTTATATTGCATAAAATAAAAGGAAGAAAACAAAAAAGCAAAAACGTGTTTGCTACTTATTACAAGAGGAAATTGCAAAAAATGTCTCTTTTAAAAATGTCATATGTAAAAATAGACCACTTTTAAAACATATGCAAATATTTCACTTTTCTTATTTTTTGGACAAATTTGCCCCTGAAACATTGATTTATAATTTTTTTAAATAAGAGCAAATTGCAAAAATTGATCATTTCTAATATGTTAAGTTCAAAAATGTCTACTTTTAAAACATATGCAAGCAATTGATCCCAAACAAAAATTCTAATATTAATTTTAAACGCCCCAGGTCTTTGATCTCTTCATCTAGGTACCAATCTTGCAATTGAACCCATCAAAATCTTCCTTGACATCTGCTAAACAATGCCCATATTGCCCACGAACGCAGAATTTTATCATTGAAGAAACTTCAAATCAAGACTTGCATCACAGGTTCATCGTTAGATCTATAATGATCGGGCAGGAATTCAAAGTCATTGCAGAAGAGAGTTGCTCAGAATGCCGAGACGAGGCCAGCCGTACTAATCCGCAACCGAAATTCGCCGGCGCGTGGCTTACACGCACAGACGGCGGTGTCTAAACTGTCGAGAAACGAAACTGTCTAGATTTACAGTATCTAACTGTCAAGATCTAAGGTTTGGCTATATAGATATGCAAATAATTGTCGAGAATTATCGCGATGAAATGTCAAGATATACAGATAAATTATATAGACATTTTTTTTTACAAAACTGTATAGAATTCTAATGACTATCTGTAGAGAAACACAGATAAACTGTCAAGAACTGCTGGTTATTATCTATCGTGGATTGAAAATTTCTTTTGGCTAAATACATGCACTAATTTAGCCCAATTATTGCTGAAGGGCTTTCATGTAATTTTACACTAAAAAATGATATTTTTAAACTAGTTTTCAAAAAGTGATATTTTTGAGTTTTGGTTTTTATTTTTTGCTATTTTAGAAATTTTCCCCTTATTACAACTTCATAAAAGACAAAGTTCTCTAAACGACGCCGTACGGTGCTTCTTCAATTAGTCGTTGCAATTGCTTTCCTCCTCTGCCTATTTCCCCTTTTACCCCAGTTGGTAGTGATCATTTGTGGCTGACACTTCCCCAGTCTGTGCACATATGACGTCAACGCCGGTGTAGCGGTTGGAGCCGGGTCGACGGTGCTGCCCATTCCCACCCCCATTCTAGCGACGTAATTGAAACCCCCCCCCCCGGGGGCTCTCTCCCTCTTCATTCAAACAGAAGCAGTACTTGGTATTTGTTAGTAAAAGGGTTTCAAGAATTAGGGTACGTTGGCGTACATTAAGCATTTTTGAAACCCCTCTTCTTTGTTTAAAGATATGAATTTTTACTTGTTCGTCTTATGCTTGTTTTCTGTAATTCCCTACTTGAACCTGCATTTTGGTAGTTGTAGGAGCCATTGGCTTGCAAGCTAGAAATCATTTGGGGAGAAATCGGATGGTATAATTGTTCTGGGAATGGGAAGCTGAATTTTATAACTGAAATGCAATGTGCATTTGCATTTGAATACTTATACTGTATGTACAATCTACCGTTGCATTGCTCTTTGGATTTCATTGCATGCGGAGAGAGTGAATGAATTATTGGAAAAAAGCTAGACTTACTCAATGCGGTTCCATTTCAACCTGTAATCATTAATTATATGTAAGAGTCTGAAAGATGATATATGAGATATTCACCATCTAGATATTGATGTATGGCTAGTGGATATATATGTGTGGATATATCTATAAATCTATATATTAATAAAATGAAAGGAGCTGTGATATTTTACCGTAGTTTTCCCGCCATTTTTTCTAGAATTAGAGATAATCTGGTATTTTTGTTTCCAAATATGGTAATCAGTGCAGTAAATACATTTTATATCTATTTTTTTAATAATTTTCGATTTGAGTTATCTTAAAAAATTTTGAGTTATCTTATCTTCATAATTATACCTTCAATTATCTTATATTTATTTTTTTAAATCTTTCTTTCATTCTCATGAAAATCCAGTAATCAGGAGGAGATTTATTTAAGGTTTTAAAAGTTGATTAAAATATCATCATACTATATGGTTCTGGCGCACACAAACAAAGTTAATATAGTTTTTGATTTTTATGAATTACTTATTTATATCATATGAAAAAATTAAAATAAAATATAACTATGTTTACAAAAAAATATATAATTATTAATAATTAAAAATTTTAAAAATAAAATTAAAAATAAAGAACTATCCGTCTATGTAATCTTCTTCTTAAACAAAAATATATTATACATGCTAAGATATTAAGTTTGTCAATATTTTTTTTTAACATGTGCGGGTATCTAATTTCTCAAATCCTTATAATAAGTTAGATTATTTTGAATCTTTCTTTTCGTGCATTGCATGGGTGAAAAAACTTGTATAATATAAAACGAAGTAAAATTGCAACGGGTAGCAAAACAATTTTTATCTATATTTTTAGTTTAAAAAAATAGAAAAAAAAAGGAAATTTGATTCAATTCTTCCCCCTCTTTAATTCATTTCAGAGTAAAAACTTTAACAGGGCCCTATAGAAGGATTACATTCTAAAAGGTACGCATAAAACACAGGTTAAATGTGAACTCTCTTTACATTTTCCCCGCTATACTGTTTAATCTCCTATGCCATATATAGATGTAATATCATATGAGGTTGCATTTGCTCTCTACTATTTTATTTTAGTTGTGGTTCTGGTATAATCATTGGAGACTTGCTTTAGGATAAAAATTTTAACCCATAATAACACGTTGCTATGTTGTCTTCATAAATTCAGGCACTCGACATAAAAAAATTTAACCCATTATAATGAATTGGAAAATCGGTTTCAACCTTCTACCTTTCTGATCTCCGAAAGAGAAGGAGCCGAGGAGATGTGTCATTATGCGCCTTTCGTCTGACGTTAACACTTATGTTCAGCTTCTTGAAGCATTCATTGCATCCAAATCCCTCAGACAGGGCAAGACAATCCATCAGCATCTCCTTAAGCTCAGCTATAATGATTTTAGTAATCAGTCACTTCTGCTAGACAAGCTCAGTCGCCTATATATTTCGTGCAATAGGCCTCAACTGGCAGAACGTGTGTTCAAATCGATACCAATCTCACAGAGAAAAAGCAAGACCATATTATGGAATCAAATGATAAGGGCCTACGGGTGGGATGGACCTTTTGAGAAAGCTATTGATTTGTACAATGAAATGATCGACTCTGGGGTCATACTAACCAAATATACGTACCCTTTTGTGCTAAAGGCTTGTTCTGCATTGCAGGACTTGGAAAGTGGTGTTAAGATTCATGGGGATGTGTAAAGGCTTGATTTTGGACGGGATGTTTATGTGTGTACCGCCCTGCTTGATTTTTATATGAAGTGTGGATTGTTGGTTAAAGCAATGGAAGTGTTTGGGAAAATGCCAGAGAGAGATGTGGTGGCATGGAATGCAATGATTTCTGGGTTTTCTTTGCATGGATTGTGTAGGAATGCAACGACATTAATGTGAGAGATGCAAAGGATGAGGGTGAATCCCAATTCGTCTACCATTGTGGCGATTCTTCCAGCGATTGGGGATGCAGGGAGGTGGCGGGAAGGAAAAGCTATACATGGGTTTTGCTTGAGGAGAGGCTTTGATGGTGACGAAGTGGTTGGAACTGGACTTTTGGATGTGTATGGGAAGTGTGGCTGGTTGGTTTATGCAAGGCGGATATTTGCGGCCTTGCGGAGGTTCTAGAATGAGGTCACATGGTCTGCTATTATTGGAGCTTGTGTCACTTGTGATGCCACTGTGGATGGGGTGGATTTGTTCAGAAAAAGCAGGGTGGAGTTTGGTGGAAGTTCGTCGCCTGTTATGCTTGCAACTGTTATTCGTGGATGTGCTAAGCTGGGTGAGATGAATTTAGGGAGACAGATACATTGTTACACAATTAAAATGGGCTATCTTTCTGATATAATGGTGGGTAATACACTTCTTTCAATGCATGCAAAGTGTGGGTTGATTGATGGTGCCATGAAGTTTTTTGAAGAAATGCGGGTGAAAGATTCTGTTTCTTACAGTGCTATAATTTCAGGCTGTGTTCAAAATGGTAACGCAGAGGAAGCTCTGCAAATTTTTGTTCAGATGCATCAATTAGGTGTTGAACCAGAATTGGCAACCATGATGGGTTTCTTGCCAGCCTGCTCTCAGTTGGCAGCTCTGCAACATGGGACCTGTGCTCATGGGTATTCGATAGCACGCGGATTCACAGTAGATGTCTCAATTTGTAATGCTCTAATTGATATGTATGCTAAATGTGGTAAGATTGATATGGCTAGGCTTGTCTTTGATAAGATGCAGTCTTTGATAAGATGCACAAGAGGGATGTAGTCTCGTGGAATGCAATTATTGTTGGTTATGGAATTCATGGGCTTGGAAGGGAAGCAATTTCCCTGTTCCATCAAAAAATGTTGAGTGTAGGTGAAAAACCGGATGATATAACTCTCATTGCTCTACTATCAGCTTGCAGTCATTCAGGACTTGTAAATGAAGGAAAGCATTGGTTTCTCTCCATGACTCAAGAATATAATATTGTCCCTAGGATGGGTCACTATATCTGCATGGTGGATCTACTGGGACGTGCTGGGATTTTGGAGGAAGCTTGGAATTTTATTAGAGGAATGCCAATTCAACCTGATGTTCATATATGGACTACGTTGCTAGCTGCTTGTAGGATCTACAAGAATATTGAACTTGCAGAAGAAGTGTCAAATAAGATCCAGAGCTTGGGGCCTGAAAGTACTGGAAATTTTATTCTTTTATTTAATTTGTACACGACTGCTCAACGATGGGATGATGCCGCGTGTGTCAGAATCAAGCAAATGGATTTGGGTTTTAAGAAGAGCCCCGGATGTAGTTGGATTGAAGTTAACGGCATCATTCATGCTTTTGTAGGAGGAGATACCTCTCATCCACTGTCAGCTAAAAATATATAAGAAATTAGACGAACTATTGGCAGAAATCAAAGTATTGGGCTATAAACCAGAGGCTGATTTCGTGTACCAAGACGTCGAAGAGGAAGAGAAAGAAAAGATTCTACTTTATCACAGTGAGAAACTTGCTGTTGCATTTGGAATTATTAGCCTAAAACCCAAAAAGCCTATTCTTGTTACCAAGAATTTGAGGGTCTGTGCTGACTGCCATACTGCTCTAAAATACATCACAATCATTACCAATAGAGAAATAACTGTTCGAGACTCGATATCATCATTTTAGGAATGGATTATGCAGCTGTGGCGAATTCTGGTGAAGATGAGCAAGCTGGAAATGGTACCACACTCGATCCTTCTTCGTTGAATCTCTGAATCTCATTCTCCTTGGATCAATATATAGAATAATTTTGAAAACTTTAAGATTGCATAGTTGGGAATAACTATTATGTAAAAAGTTGATGATATGTGATACTAGATTGATAAAGAAAGACTAATTTATGAAATTTATAGATTCGATTTATCAGAGCTTGAAATTCTTAATATTATTAGCATTTGATGGACTGAATTCTGTGAAAATTTACTTCCTTTTCAACTTTACTAGTTGAAGCGTAAGGAAAATGCTGAAGAGCAATGGGCCCTTCATCGAAAATGGAGGTGTCACCAAGTAATGAAATATTTTTAAATGCAGTTGGGTAACAATCGTATCCACAAGACAATTGGATAAATGGCATTGTAGCCATATCGTACTTAAGCAACATATAACCCGGCACTTTAACAGAAAATTTTCTTGGTTAGAAGCTACAGAAAATTTTCTTGGTTAGGAGCTACAAAAACTGGTATTTCGATGTCTCGAAGATAGAAATTTTCAATTAGATCCTGCATAACTGAGCAATTTTTTTCCCTTGTACAAGAGTGGAAATTAAATCGCAACATAAAGCGACCCATCATTATATCTAACAAGCCCAAACCAAAGTGTCACATATTTCGCAAAGCAAATACACCAAACAATTTCAAGGAAACACAAAATCTAGCGAAATGCAATCACTAAAAATGAAATTTTTGCTCAATTTCATCATTAAACATGCCCACTAAATTTAAGTACCTCATATACATCTCTAAGAATGAAATACTACTTAAAGACTGTATCTACAAAGTCACCATTTTTTTCCGTGTGTCTGAAGAAAAATTTATATCTCAGTTGGCTTAACTCAATTATTCCGTGTACTTCAAAAGGACTTTCCCTCTTCCCAGGTTGTAGTCGAACAACTTACGAGGCCGTCAACTTCTACTAGATTTTGACACAAGTGCAAGCAAAATTTAACTGTTCGTTCTTTGACCTCCCCAAAGTCTTCATGTTAGCAAGCACCTTCAACCCATTTTACAAATTAAAAGGAACTCTGTCGCTGTTGTCATCCAAGCCCAAAAAAGAAAACACTATGTCATTGATTTTTGATAAAAAGAATTAAATATGAAAAATCAAATATTATAATTTTTGAAAAAAGCTTTAAAAAATATATATAAAAGAAAAAGGAAAAAAGAACAAGCAAAGTAGTCGTGAGCCGTGTATTACAGTGTCAGTCCTGTTGTCACTAGGGCCCTAGACAAACTCTTAAAAAAGGACCCCCACAACGAGTAACAACTGGAGGGTTGGAAGGGGCGGAACTACTGCCACCAAATTTGCATTTTTTTAATACTATATTTCTTTATTTTTTTTTATCGTGACTTTTAACACCTCTTCCGAAATTAACAAGATTTTTTATGTAAATATCTGTCATTAGAAACATAATATATACAATGTACCAAAAATAACTAAAATATATACAACTACAAAATGTGTACAACGGCCTTGGTTCGTCAAGTTAAGAAAGCATCTTTTTTCATTTCTTCTATAAAATTTAAGGACAAAAATAAGTCTAATTCATATATTACAGCAAATAACATTAGGCGACTCCCCATCCAGAGAAGCAGAGCTCCAAAATTCCACTGTTCTTTATTTAGTTTTATTTTAGATCCCATATCGATTATTTAATTTGATGACTCTCTATTTGCCATTTATAAAAATGCTGGACTTACAGTTATGTGCGTGAAGAAAATTGGGCCTCAGGAGTTTTTTTGGGGATGGTAAGATAGACTCTAAAGCTAGTAGTCATTAAAATTTTGAGTCTCTTAAATTACTCGAAATGAGTTGTTTTATGTAATGAATTTGAAGGCATAATAAAGGAAATTGAGCCCTTTAATGAGTTGGACCCTAGGCGGTTGCCTCGTTGCCTCATGGCCTCGTAGTAGGACCGGCCAGGAGAAGTAGCAACTATAAAATCCCAACAACTCTGTTAATTTCATATATGATCAACGTCCCAATTATACAAAGATCTAAATTATCTGTTTACCTCAGAGATTTACCAATTACAAAGAATAGATGAGTATATACAATACAATAAGATAAGGCAAAATACAAGAATTACAATTGATGTTAAAATACAATATTCATCGCCTATTGTGTGAATTTTATTCAGTTAGCAAACCCGAGCTTTTGTGTTGTTCATGAACTTATCTTTAACTTGTGACTTATCCTTTACAGCACAGCAAGTATCCTTGTGCATATGAGTGGTTGGAGGTTCTCAGTAGTTACAAATAGGAACCCATTAAAATATATGCATATAGGAGTTTGGTGCTAAAGTAGGGTTCCATGATTGACAATGAGTTTCCGGATTGGACAAAAAAACTCTGATCCTAGGCAAATTACTCTTCTGAAGTTCACTGGTAACAAATTGAACTTGCTCCTGGAGCATAAGCTTTTGGATGGCTTTGAACTTGATTTTTGTCGTGCAACCCGATGCACAAATCTATCAATCTGTTTGGTAGATGTCACTGATCTTGAAAAAGTTCTACTCGTTTTCAATAAAAACTGTCAGTGCAATTATCGGTTATTTGTTAGATGTCACTAATCTTGAAAACGTTCTAGTCGTTTTCAATAAAAACTGCCAATGCAATTATCAGTTGTCATTATTAAAAAAAAAAAAAAAAGACACTAGGGTTTGATTCAATAGGAAAGATTTGGAATGATTTGGGTTGAGGTATGACAGGATTATAATTATATGCCAATATGTGTGTTTTCATAATCTCTATCTCTATATATAGAAAGGGAACTGATATTCCGAAATCAATTTCCCGTCCAAAAAGATTCCAGAATCCTCCTTTTTATTTTTTTTTTATTTTTTTTTTTGCCCACTAAACAAGTATATAACTTCCATTTTATCCACTACATGCAACTACATGTAACTTCCCTTTTTTTGGATTTTTTCCCTACAGTATGTCTTCCATTACATGTCCGCCTACTATTTTTTTCTAATGCTTTTTCGAATTCAGGTTTCTTGAATAAATGACTTAATAATACATTTATTCGATAATTAAAAAATTCTCACTTCTACTATTTTGAAATGATTAAGCTATTAGACAGTATAAATACATCATTATTTTTTAGCATAGATAAATCTACGATGATCATATTTTACACCTGATTTTATTTTTTTTCCTTTTTTCCTTTGGCAGTTTTTTTCCCCACAAAATGATAACTACAATAAGTTTTTGCAATCTATTTCTGTTTAGTTGTCTTTTCTGTAACCACCCATTATGTATTTCACTGAAGTCTTTAAATTGAAAGAAGTAATTGTCAATAACTATTCCAAATGAGTTACATGAATGATTTATAAGGAAAAAACTGAGTGTAATTTGTAACTTTTTTTGTAGTCCTCTTTTTTACCAGTTCATCTAAATCTGTAGGGCTATTTTTGTTAGATGGTCGCCGCGTAAGTGATTAGACTCCATTTTTAGAGCCTGATCAAGTTCCCTAGAAAATTTCTCCTTTTTACCCCTGAATACGTCTATGTACTTACTCTATTATTTATGTCTATAATATCTTTATTAATGTCTCACAATCTGAATATACTTTGTGTTTTTTATTTTTTAAATTTTGGTCTTTTTCCTTTCAATATATGTTGAATTTTTTCTTAACTTAAATATATGAGAATATATTTAAGCCAAACAGACCTTAGATTAGGTGACAAATGTCCGCCAAATTTTAATTTCTTTTTTTAAATAAATTACATAGTATTGTTAACTATGTTTTCAAAGAAAATTTATTTTTGGCAAGTAATAAGCAATATAAGGAGTAGGAAGTAGTACTAAATCATTAAAAAAAAAATTCCAAGGGTGACAAGTCGACAAACGCACCTTTATGCTCCCTTTTTCCCATTCCAAACTGTTAATGTTGCTATATTCAGCAAATATAAAGATATGTTTGGCTTATTGGCTTTGAAAAAATAGATTTCACATGTTTATTTCAACAATAAATTTTTAAATATTTGTTAGACATTTAACATAATATTTGTACAAATTAAATAATTTCTCAAGTGGATCAACCATGGCTCAAAGCCAAAAATAACAAAATAGTATATCAATGCTGAAACAACTTAGATCTAAAACGTGGCAAAACAAACATTTACTTTGTGAAATGTATTATTTACTGGTAGAAAAGGGAAGGGGGAAAAAGAAAAGAAAACCTTTCAACTTGACCATATTGCAAAAAAAAAAAAAAAAAAGACCACAATAAATTCAATCCATGATCTTTCTTGGAGTTTACAGTGGGATCTGTGGAATAATCACGTTTGGAAGAGAAGTCACTAATTTCCTCTTTGTTATTAAAATAAATTATTGCTCTATCTATTGTTATATTTAAATGTTCAATATCATTGTAATTTTTTACTTTTTTAGTAGGAAAATTCGATTTAGATAAATGGATAAACAAAAAGGGTGACAAAATGGAGATGTGACCCATGTGATAATCATTGATGAAAAAGTGATATGATGTGTTGAAAAATAGGATGATGCCATGTGTCAGTTTTGTTTAAGTTTTTGTATGTTGTTTTATTCAAGTAGCACAACTCTTTTTAGTAAAGTTTGGCCGTGCAACGTACGGATACAAAAACTAGTTTATAGAAAAACGTATGTAAAAGAGAAAGATATTCTTGGGAGTACTTGTCTACAACTCAGCTATAAATAACTCAAAATGTCTTTGTTGGAGTCACTCACAAGTTGGGGCCTCCTCTCTCTCTCTCTCTTTCTCTCTCTCTCTCTAACTGGAGTTTGCAAATTGGAAAAAAGGTCCAATGCATTAATAAACTTGTACACCTGGTTCAATTTATGAAGAGCCTTGCTTATTATGGCAGCTATATAATTAATCTTTGACAAAACTTGAAACGGAGAATTGTTGTCAATATTGGAACATAGCTATCTTGGATTATAGACTGGCACATAATTCAGCGATATGCATAAAGCACGCCATGGTTGATCCACGACATTACAATATTAATCCAGGCACTATTCATGGTCGTCGGGTCACTATAGCATAAGCATTAGAACACATCAACACTTATTGTCCAACAATAATGCCAGATTAACTATTGCTTGACTTCTGATAAAACAGGACTATTGGATCATTATATATACCTAACTCATAAAGGAAATGGAAGTTTAGATTAAGAGATTAGAATAGACCGAGTTATAGATAACTTCAAATATCAGCGACATTCCACCGCCATGTAAGAAGCAAAAATATTCGAACCTTTCAACCTTTAATAAATTATGTCTTAAACCTTTATTTTTAGTATTGTAGGTCTTCAACTTTTGAGAAAATCTCTCCTCAAACCTCCATTGACAATTTCTATCTATTTAAACCATTAAATTTTTAGAAAAAGGCAATTTTACCCTCATAAATGGTTGAGGACCAAGGGCGAAATTACCTTAATATCATTACCTCTTTAAGTAAACAAACAAAAAATTAAAAATATAAGAAAATAATATAAAAATTTAAAATCAAACACGTCATCCTGTCATTGTGAAAGTTAGTCTCCTGAAACCCTGACAACATTGATGGTTGCAAGTTATTGCTCTCCCTGTCAACAATGACCTTAAAATATTCACAGACGAAGTAACATTAATAATCATCAATGATTCCTTTATCTCCATCGACTCATTTCTAGCTAACTGATGATTGTGCAGATAGTGGAGGGAGTCTCTAAATCAGCGTCGTACAATAGATTCTCCTGTTGGGACAATTTTTCTCCTTCACTCTGGAAATATTTTGGGAGATTGTTGGTTGACTCTGGAGAACCCGTATTGGTTCATAATCAGACACCTTGATTTTCTACTAATTATGACACACTCTACCACTAGTATCTCTAATGTACTTGAAGTTTGACGTGTGCCGACGATAAATTCTAACTAGAAGTAAGAATCTATCGTCAAGACTCGTGAACATGCTAATTATTCTAGAAAATTTTGACAATATATTCCCTAATTTAATAATAAAACCAACATGTATAGAAGCCAACATCAAACCTATCAACACTGCACAATATAAGAATTGCCATCATTACAAGTAACATTACTTCATATCTATGAAGAAATATGCTAAAATCGAGTATGATTCACACGAGATACCCAACGCATACTAGTAAGCTTAGCCGTGGCAAAGTCTATAAATCATAATAATAATAAATCCTATAACAAATTCATTTCGATAATATGTTAGATGATGACTCGAATTCTTGAAATAGCAGGTTCGGCCATAACGAGTTACCCAAACTCCAACTTCTACCTGGTAAAAAAATTATTTAGAAAATATGTGAGCTAACAAGTCCAGTGAGTAGTTTTTTTTTTTAAATAAACATGCTTTAGAGAGTCAAAATATATCTTTTTCAAAATCTCGTACAAAATATACAAACCAATTCTAGATTTTCATAATTTTAAATATAAATTCAGCATGAATACCATCATCAAGTTGAATTCATCACAAATCATAACATTTATAGAATCATTACAATGTTAGAAAACATCATGAAATTCATTTCATTCTAAGAATCATCTTAAAATCCACCTAAAGAGTATCTATAATCTCATGTCACCATGTAACTATAGTTATACACGTGTAGACACCAGTTTAGGTCATAGGTACCATATGACCCCTTCTAGGGATGAGGGAATCCCTATCGGGGCGGGAATGGGGATCAAAGTTGCGCCCCGAAACACTATCGGGGTGGGGACGGGTTTTGGTTCCCCTGCCCCGACCTGTCTAGAAACCCGATTTTTGGGTTTTTAAGTTATTTTTTCAAAAAAAAATTAGTTGTAAAAAAAAATAGTTAGTATGTAACGCTAAAACTCGAACACACAGTAAAGAGGAGAAGGGGTCTGTAGAATTCCAGAGTCCCAGGGAACCAAGGAAGGAATTTACCATAACAGAATAGAGTCCCATGTTGACTTCTTAGTGAGAATTCATGAAATAATTTATGTATAAAAAGAGCATGAACCAAAGGGAATCTAGGTGGCAATAGTGGACTCCTTAACAGACATTCTGGGGACCAAAAATGTTAAGATGTTCTGGAAAGTTTGGGCTTAAGAGGTCAGGTCCTATGCGATCAAGCCTGATTTTTAATGGGCTGACATAGAGTTGAGTGTGGTCTATGCACTGCATCTGTTCAATAGAGGCGTCACAGGTGGAGCTGTTCGCCTCAATGTTATCTTGCTATATTCAGTTTTGAACGTATATAGGTCTTTAAAAAAAAAAGAAAAAAAAATATCATGGCATAAACGGGGATTTTTCTCATCCCTGATCTGACCAACCCCTTCCCTGATTCAAGTTGGGGATCGGGGCAGGGACGGGAAAACTCAAACCCAGCCCCGACCTCGACCTGTCCCGTTGCCATCCCTAATACCCTCACCTATAGCGGCACAATATCTAGCTTGAGCTATAGCTAGTACAGTAGGCCTCTTCGCCTGGGCAGCATATTGTACCAACTGCCTAAGCCATAGGCCTCCTTACCCATAGGCAGTATGGATAATAACATAGAATATAGATTGGGCGTTTTGATACATCATAAACCACATGTCAAAACAAACATTTTCTCTATAAATCATGGGACGTCATTTCACATAAAAATCCACATTAAATTCTCTAAAGAAAGTAATAACTTTTGTAAAATTTCACAGAAATAAATGATCATCATCGTAAGACAATGCAAATTTATGGGAAATCAAAGTCTAATAAATTTTAATTTAGAAAGAAAAAAGAGAAGAGTTCCACTCACCGGCTAAGTAGCAATATAGCTTCTTTCGTGTTTTAATTTCCTTTTTAGTCTTTATCATTTCTTGTGACATTACATAAAAATTCAACTTAACATCTAACCCCTTTCTAATGATCTTCTTCTATTTTCAATACTTCTACTTCCACATATTTTCAATTATAATCTCATTTTCCACATTTTACCCCTTTCCATTTATATTTTTCCTAGCTTATATAATTGTTCAAGATTTTCAATCATCTACATGTATATACAATACCCTTTAAGTTCCAAACTAATCATCCATGTAATTTCTGTGGAATATATTGTTTATGTTTGTGTACATTTATATATTCTTTTCCGCATCTGCAATTCTGTTAGCTAGTTTTCATTAGATTGGTTAGTTGATTAGTGATAGTTGGTTTTTTAGTCAGTGGCTACTAACCATGTATTTAGACTTTGTAATCATTGTTTCCATTTAGAGAAATAAGATTCAAGGGAATATTTTTCTAAATCTTTCTTCTAAGTGTATTGCTAACCACAATTTATATATACTCTTAATTTCACCTTTTCTGTTAAAGACGTGGTGTTCCTTCTTAAAATTATCCAAACTTCATTTAATTTAACAAACTACTATGGATTTCACTTTGTCTCAAATAATACTTCATTCAAAAATTGCAACTTTAATTTTCCTTCTTAAACTATAATTTCATATACTGGCTTTACATAATTCTATACTAGGCCTTATATGGTTCTAGTTTCAAGTCTAAGAATAATTTCACACCATTTAAATATATAGAAAACTAAATCATAATCAACTACTCAATTCTATAAAAGTTCCTTAACCATAGAAGAATATTAATCATCAAAATTTATATAAAATCAAGGTTTGAAAGTGAAAAGTACTTACATATAAGGAAAAATTAGGGAATAAAGGTGTTTTTAGGACTTGATTGTAAAAATAAGAATTGCAATGTCTTCTTTGTAAAAATCAGGTAAATCACCCTCCATCACCCAATCTCACCCCAACAGAATCAACCCATCGATCTTCCCCTCTCTCTTTGTGTTCACCTTCATCCGCCATCCACCTCTCTCTTTGTGTTCATCTTTATTTGCCACCACGAAGGTTCTTCCTCTGCTACTGCCGTCAAGGTTCGCACCGCCGCCATCGCCGTTGCCACTTAGTTCCTCTTCATATATTATATATAGATCACAAAATCACGATCTAAAATCGAGTCTTCGCGTTATGATTTTAGATCATGATTCTACGATACGAAATCACACGCTACCGGAACGAGTTTGTAGAAATTTGGAGCTGTTTGGTCTGATTTTTCTTCTATTTTTTGCTTAATTTTTGGCCTGCTATGATTTGATTGGGGTTTTGATTTCAATTGACTATGATGTTTTGGTGTTGGATTGGCGAGTTATAGGCCGAATTCTTATTTATGGTGGTTGCGATAGTGGTTGTTGTAATTTTTTGCAGTCATTTGTATTGTTTCTGGTGTGTGGTGGAGGTGTATCTTGTGACTTGGTGTGTTCGATTAGTGTTGTGATCGTCGAATTTCGTTTTTTTCTTTTTTTTTTTTCTGATTTACGGCGGCAGCATGTACCCCGAGTGGTGATATTGTGACTGACGAGTCACAGAGTTGTGACTCGCCAGACTTAGGTGTGATTGACGAGTTGTGGTTGTTGTATATTGTTGTGGCTTTGTTGTTGTGGCGAATTGTAGTTGTTGTGACTTGACTGTTTCGGCGAATTGTGGTTATTGTGGCTCGGTTTTTTTTAGCGAGTTGTTGGGTTATTATGTCTCGATTGTTTCGGCGAGTTGTTATGTTATAGTAATTGTGTGTTTCGGTGAGTTGTTTTTATTATAATTGTGTTTTCCGGTGAGTTTTTTTGCTGTGACTTAGTATTTTGGCAATTTATTTTTATTGTGACTCAGTGTTTTGGAGTTGTATTTATTGTGACATGTGTTTTAGTGAGTTATTTTTGTCGTGACTTGGTATTTTGAAATTGTGTTTGATTTGTTTTGGCGAGTTGCATTTGTTGTGACTTTGTGTTTTGGTGAGTTATTTTTGTTGTGACTCGGTGTTTTGAAATTGTGTTTGATTTGTGATTAGGTGTTTTGGAGCTTTTTTTATTTTGACTCGTTGTTTTGGCAAGTTATTTCTTTTGTGACTCGGTATTTTAGAGTTCTTTTATTGTGACTTGGTGTTTAGGTGAGTTGTTTTTGCTGTGACTCAGTGGTTGACGAGTTGTTTTGATATGAGTCGGTGTTTTTGCGAATTGTGGTTGTTGTGTTGAAAAACACTTGAAATACCTTATTTTTAAAAAAATACTTTCATGTACTTTAATTTTAAAAAATGTGTAAAAAAATATTTGTATTTTTTAAGTTATTCCTACATATAATGATAGTTCATTGTTCTCTTTCAAGGCCGGACCTTATAGCGGGCCTAGCATGCTGGTGCTTAGGGCTCAGAAATCTGGATGGCCCATTTTCTGATTTTGATGCTTTTTTTCCTTTTTTGTTTTTGGAAAAATTAGGCAAGGTACTTTCTTTTATTAAAAAATTTGAAATATACGTGCAAATAAATTCAAGCCGTAAAAATATGGCAATCTCTGTACAGTGGACTTTTTTCTCTCACATCTTGTTCCTTCTCTCTCCTTCCTACCTACGTGTTTTCTATTTTGTTTAACGGCCCATGTATTTTCTTTTTATTTTCCTTTGACTTTTTTCCTGTAACATGTTAAGGTAATCTCCTTCATTTTTTTTTTTGTCTTCTAAAAATCATATTATTAGTTTGTTACTATTTAGTTAAAAAGTCATGCATATAAAAGTCATATAGATAGAATAACATTTTTTTAAATATAATTTTTCATATGTTACTTTTAAATTAAATGTTAAATATATAAATTTTTAATGAAATGTAACTTTTTCTTATAAAATTTTTTATATGCGACATTTTATTTATGTGACTATTTTTGACTTTCTAATTAAAATGTGACTTTTTTTATCTATAACTTTTTAATTCACTAGTTATATAAAATGTGACTTTTTAATTAAATAGCGGCATAAAATGTAACTTTTTTATATGTGGCTCTTTAATTCAATAGTAACACAAAATGTAACTTTTTCTATATGTGACTTTTTAATTCAATTATGACATGAAATGTGACTTTTTTATATGTCATTTTTTAATTCAATAGTGACACAAAATGTGACTTTTCTATACGTGACTTTTTTGACTAAATGCAGCTTTTTTTATATGGGATTTTTTGCGTGTAACTTTTTACTTAAATATAACATTTTCCATATGTAATTTTTTATTTGTTATTTTTCAATTAAACGTCTCTTAAATATATAAGATTTTAATTAAATGCAACTTTTTCTTTATGTGACTATATTTGACTTTTTAATTAAAATGTGAGTTTTCTACATGTAACTTTTTAATTAAATAGTGACATAAAATGTGACTTTTTCTATATATGACTTTTTAATGTAATAGTGACACAAAATGTGACTTTTTAACTTAATAATAACACAAATGTGACTTTTTAACCAAATGTAAATTTTCTTTGTCAGAAAAAGGAAAAGAAAAGACTAAATGTAAATTTTTAATATCAAATGTGAAAAAGTCACACACAGAATAGAAAAGTCACATAAATGTAAATAATTATATGTAACTTTTTTACTTAAATACGATTTACACAATAATTTTTATGTGACTTTTTAATTAAAAAAGTTACATGAGACGTGACTTCTTGAAACCCACTCAAAATCATGTATATAGTAAATGTCAAATAATCATTATGCCACTTTTTACAATAAAAGTCATGACACACGATTTTTGTTTAATTAAATCTAGGATCTTAATTTGCATACGACTTTTAATTGAAAAAGTTACATAGGGCGTGACTTTTAAGAATTGACTCTAAGTCATGTATGTAGTAATTATTAAGACTTTTTAGTTACATTGTACGTAATTTGTGTAAAATTGAGATTTTAGGATGTATGTGACTTTTAAACATTTTTTATATGTGAATTTTTGATTTAAATGTGATTTTATTAAACAAATAATAATAAACACATTGGGCCAAAGGTCCAACTTCACAATTTCCTGGAGCCGCGCGTTAGACCGTAAATACACCTTCCCAATTAGAGGAAATTAAATGATCTACACCATTTTTTATTTATATTTCAATAATACAACCCCACACACAAAATATTTGCTATTCTGCCTTGTTTAATTATGCTTATACCACTTTTTTTTCTCATTTTTATTTTTTGTTTCCTTAATATTCTTTATTATTTATTTTTATTTTTATATTAGTTTTTCAATTTCCACATTGGAATTCCATAGCTGTAACCGATTTTTCTTAATTAATATGATTATAACGGATTAATTACTTTTTTTTTTTAATTTTGACAAACTTGATTCCCCTGGATTCTTGTTGATAACTTTATTGTTTTTAAATTTGATTACAATTTTATTTCTTCCCCTAAATTCTAGATGGTACCAATTTCATCATAATTATTAGCTCTTTCTAGTAATAAAAATCTTAAAAAAAACACACATTTTAAAACAGAAAAAAATTGTATAAAGCACTGAAAATCATTAAAACAAAAAAAAAGGAAAAAGTATGGTAACAACAACACAAAAAAATTAAAAAAGAAAATTCATGTAAAAGAAAAATATTGGTAACAATCACTGAAAAAAAAATTCATGTGAAATTAAAAAGGAAAAAGAATGATAACAAACACCTCAAAGAAAAAAATTCACCAATATGACAAATGTTAGTTGTAACAATTGAAAAAAAAAAGAAAAAACATGGTAACAAATAGAAAAACAGGGTACAAAAAACTATGGTAATACCATAATTATTCTCTCTATTATTGAATTTGAAACTATTTTTGCTTGTTATCTCTCGTTCATTGGTACGCAAAAAGTAACCAAGATTTGATTATAAGATTTGTTAGGGATTGATCAAGGACAATAATTTTCAACTATGATTTGATTTTGAATTGTTAATGAATGCATTTATGGATTAGGATTCTTATAACTGAAATTAGATTTGAATGTTTGCATGATTCCAAGGAGATAATGTTACCCATACCTTCCCTTTTTTAATACACTATTTCATTTTTTCTAGTGTGTATTTATATATTTTATTTCTGTTTATTTTCCCCTTTTTTTAGGGGTGTTTTTTGTAATGTAATAGTCTATATGTACAATATTTTTTGATATAGAGGTAAACATGAAATGTATGTTAAAAGTTATACCTTTTATGTAAAGAACCCTTCCCAATTATTTTGACTTTATTTCAAATTACAAAGTATTTGTAAGGCATTTCTGTAAAATCCCCAATGTCAAAAGCAATACAAGCTCAAAAATAGATCTTGAGTTTTACGACCCAAGATTTAAGCTAAAATTGGGCTTCAAAATGGGTTAAGGGGGAAAAGACAAAGGGTTCTTTAGAATAATACCATTGGAACAATTTTAAATTTGAGAAATACGGTGTAAATAAATTGGTTTAAAACATTATGTAAAAATACGGTCACGTAAAAAAAGCAAATACTTGTCCCACTTACTTCACCACCGTTTTGCTAGCCAATTTGCCTCTTAATTTCATTTTTCATTTTTTAAACTTACATATAAAATTAAAAATTCCACACTTATGTTACCATAGAAAAGTCGGATAAAAATTGAAAGGTCACGTTTATTAAAAATTTATATTAAAAAAGTCAAACATACAAATTAAAAAAAAAAAACACATTTATGTAACTATTTTATTTTAAAGTTACACGTAAAAAGTCACATACAAAAATAAAAAATGTTACATTTATGTTCAAGGCACAATATCAAACTCAAGAACTTCCTTTTCTTTTGACATATTATCTTTTTCCTTTTTGCTTAAAACTAGAAATGGAACATCAGATATCTTGATAGTCTTTGTGCTGTTGATGCACAAATTTATTTAAATAGTCATTGACTTGAATAAATTTGAGTTAAACGACCTGATTTTTAGTTCTCATCTTTCTCTATGGCATTTATTTTTTTCATAAAATTTGCACATTTACATGCATTGCTCCTTTAGTAGTTCTCTATCAAATTCGACGACAGGCTTTTGCTGGATCCGTTACTTAGGTTCATTTATGAAAAGTTAGAGTCATTTTCAAAAAATCACGTTCCATGTAATTTTTTCAATTAAAAAATCGCATGTAAATCAAAATTATAATTTGAGCAGTCATAAACGTTCCTTCCTTCCATATTCATTCTTACAGAAAAATTGCATGTAATTTTTTTAATTAAAAAGTCTAATACAGATAAAAATCATAGATTTACACAAAAGTCGCATACTGTGTAACCTTTTGTTTTAAAAGGTCACATACGTGATGATTATTTGGCATACTTTTTAATGAAAAAAGTTACACACCATAATGATTATTTGATATTTACTACTTATTACTTTTAGAGCCTGTTTTAAAGTATCACGTACTATGTAGCATTTTTTAATTAAAAAGTTGTCATACATATTAAAATCCTAAATTTACATAAAAGTCACATGCCATGTAACTTTTTAAATTAAAAAAGTAGCATACAAATTAAAATCCTACATTTACATAAAAGTCACATATTGTGTAACTTTTTGTTTTAAAAAGTCACATATATAATTATATAATAATAAATATTTTTTGAAAGAGTACATACATAATGATTATTTGGCATTTACTAACTTTAGAGTCAGCTCTAAAATGTCACGTGCCACGTAACTTTTTAAATTAAAAAGTTGCAAACAGATTAAAACAGTACCACAAAAATAGCATGCCGTGGAACTTTTTGTTTTAAAATCTCATATACATATAATGATTATTTGACATGTACTACATATTTAACTTTAAAGTCAGTCCTAAAATGTCACATGTCACGTAACTTTTTTAGCTAAAAATTCGCATATAAATTAAAATCTTAGATTTACACAAAAGTAACGTGTCATGTAACTTTTTGTTTTAAAAAGTCAAATACGTAATGATTATTTGGCATTTAATACATATGCAATAAAATAGTGTAAAGTATTTTTACCTCTTTTTTTTTTTTTTGGCCTTTGTTATTAATAGGCATGCAGCCCTTTTAATATTTAAAGCTTGGAGTTTGAACATGGAATCATGGATAATATATGATTGAACCTCTTAGCCTCTTAGGTATGTCATAAGTTTTTTCTTTTCTTTTCTCTCTCTCTCTCTCTCTTTTTATTATTTAAGAATTAAAGACAATATTATAGATGATGATTGTTAATTTCTTTTGCCTTGTCATTTTTACATGCTTCTTGTTTATAGATTGTTCTAATTGATATATAGTTGATGATTATTACTGCATTGCCGGCTTTATGAGATTTCGTACGCCTTTATGGATAGTTTTGCTGTTTTGCATTGTTGATAAATTATTAATTTTTATTTTAGTTCTTGAATTGTTTTGGATTATCTTTACTTGTAGGATTATTGATAAATTTTTAGTTTTGTTTTCGGCTTTTAGAATTTATAAATGAAAGGGCAACGACCACTCAAGAAAAGTAGGGATTTTTTATCATTCTTTCCAAAGATAAATCTATCTAATGAAGCTATGAATCCTGAAACTGATTTAAGGTCAACCTTCAATCCCAATAGAGTCAAGTCCTCCAAATCCCAATGAGCAAAGTAGTCCAATTGTTGCTAGCAAAGTCCTTCAAATCCCAATGAGCAAAGGCGTTCCTCCAGCTTCTGAGCAAAGTCCCCCAGATCATAATGAGCAGAATACTCTAATTTCTATTAAGCAAAATCATCCAATTCCTTTTCCAAGATCTGGACACGCTTCTTCATCGAATCCTAAAGTTGGAACATCTACTGGTATTATATGAGATATAGGAATAAGAAAGCCATTATATGAACTTCCAGTTGCTCTAGTAGGTGAGATCAAAGTGGCATATTTGAAACTTGAGCCTTATCAACCAACACTTGTGGCGCATCCTCGAACAAAAGGAAAATCTTAAATTCACCGGTTTAAAAAAAATGGTTTAGCCAGTTTCCTTGGTTGGAGTACTCCCCCGCGACAGGCAAGGCCTATTATTTCTATTGCTTTCTTTTCAAAACTGATAGTTATCTGTCTAATGCTTCAGCATTGGTCACCATTGGGTTTAACAAATGGAATGGAAGATGATTAATGATTGATTAAAGTGTGTATATCTTACGCATGCTCTTTCATCACATCATAAATTGTGTGAGACAAAAGGAAAAGATTTGATAAAACCGGCTCAACATATAAACAAGGTAATGCATGCAGTATCAAGGGAAGAAGTGGAGAGACGTCGCTTACAAGTAAAGACTTCATTTCAAAGTGTCCGATGGCCAGCGTTTCAAGGTTGTGCCTTTAGAGGCCTTGATGAATCTTTGTCTTCATTGAACTGTGGGAATTTTTTTGAGCTGGTCAAGTTTGTAATAGAATCAAATCCAGAAATTGATAAAGTTGTGCTACAGAATGCTCCACAAAATGCTAAGTACATTGCTCCAAGTATTCAAAAAGAAATGTTGAACGTTATGGCCGGTAGATTTTGGAGAACGATTAGTGAGGCAGTGAGGGACATATGCTTTTGTATTCTTGTTGATGAAGAACAAGATGCAGCTACTAATGAGCAAATGGACATTATCTTGAAGTTTGTAGATAGTCAAGGTATTTTAATAGAGTGCTTCCTTCACGTCAAATGGGTGACTGATGCTACATCAGCAAATCTAAAAAGTAAGATATCCGATGTTCTTGCTCACCATGAGCTTGATCTGAAAAAAAAAAAAAAAACTAGAGGCCAAGGATATGATGGTGCTAGTAATATGCACGAAGATTGGAAGGGACTTCAGGCATTATTTCTTAGAAAATGTCCATATGTATATTATGTTCATTGTTTTGGCCACATATTATAGTTGACATTGGTTTCTACAGCTAAAGCTATTGATGTTATTTGGCAATTCTTTTCTCTTTTGGATAATATTATCAATATTATCACTTCTTCTCCTAGGCGCATGAATAAGTTGCAAGTTGCTCAAAGAGAAGAAGTTGAGTGTACGTTGGCAATTATTGGAGAGCATGAGTCAGGTACTGGAGACGATCAAATGGGTAATTTGCAACGCTCTGGAGCTACTTGTTGGAGTTCTCATTATGAATCTATTAGAAGTTTGACAGACATGTACAATGCTACTTGTAAGGTGTTTGACTATCTTAGTGTTCACGTGTCGAAAGGAAGATCTCAGGCTAAAAGTATTGGTGCTTACAAACAATTGAAATGTTTTAAATTTGTGTTCAGCCTGCAGTTGTTGTATAAAATTATGGGAATCATATAAGTTTGTATCAAAATCTTCAAAGTCTCAAGATATCTTGGCTGCTTTGAAATTTGTTTATATGACAAAAGAACTTCTTCAAAAATTAAGATATGTTGGCTGGGAAGAATTCTTTTAGAGAGTGAAAAGCTTTTGCTCAAAAAATAATGTTGAGGTACCCGATCTAAACAGTCAGTATAGGGTTGGTCCTTGTCGTTCTCATGTTTAAATAACTGTGGAGAATTGTAACGGACAAAAATTTTAAAGGGTTAATTACACCTAGCGTCCCCAACCTTACAGTTCTGTATTGATTACGTCCCTAACATTTAATTTTGCGTTTTTACGTCCCTAGCCTTTAGTGAAATCTCTTTTTTCGTCTCTGGAGACGGAAAACGTCAATTTCGACCATTAAGGATAGGGGTATTTTGGGCAAAACAAAAAAATATATATTTTAACATATTTTAATTAAAAATTTTGAAAAAAAAAAGGAAAAGAAAAATGGTGGGAGGGGGACTCCCCCCCACCCACAAAACCACCATTCCGGTAGCCTCTATTGCTGGAATGGCAGCCATTTCCGGCTGCCATTCCGGCAGCAAGGGGGCGGGGCGACTCCCCCCCCCTTTTGCGGCCAGAAATGGCAGCCGAAAGGGGGGAGCCCCCCTCCCACTTTGCTGCGGGAATGGCAACCATTTCCAGCTGCCATTTCTAGCAGCGAACTTCCAGTGTCAACCAAAGATTTTCCCAAATATTGCGGAAAACCCAACTTCCAAAATCCTGATTTCATGTCAAATTTGGAAGCCCCTGTTTCGCTGCCAGAAATGGCAGCCGAAAATGGCTGCCATTCCGGCAACAAAGACTGCCGGAATGGTGGTTTTGTAGACTCCCCCACCATTTTTTCCCTTTTTTTCAAAATTTTTAATTAAAATATGCTAAAATATTTATTTTTTTATTTCGCCCAAAATACCGCTGTCCTTAACGGTCAAAATTGACGTTTTCCGTCTCTATGGACGAAAAAAGGGATTTCACTAAAGGTTAGGGACATAAAAATGCAAAATTAAAGGTTAGAGACGTAATGGATACAAAGCTGTAAGGTTGGGGACGCTAAGTGTAATTAACCCAATTTTAAACTACTAATTAATAACGTGTCAATGTGACATAGTTTAAATTAAAGGTATTTTCACTCTATGTCCCCAACCTTTCAAATTTGTATTAATTTTGTCCACATTCTTTTCATTATTATCGTATTATGTCCCTAATGTCACTTTTCGTCTCATGCCTTTCAATTTTCACCATTAACCCTGATCAATATGACTATTATACCGTTAATTCTTTATTTACATTTTACATTCTCAACCTTTCAATTTTTATACAATTTTGTCCATTTTTTTGTACATATAGGACCCTTAACCTTTCATTTATTGTCGCGTTAAGTTCCCAATAACACCTTCCGTCCTCAACATTTCAATTATTAATGTTAATTCCTATTAAAATTACCATTACACATTTAATTATTTAAATAAAAATAAAAAACAAAGAACAATATAAAATAAAAACTCCATCAATCCTACCAATCCTAGCCCGTAATGATAATAAAAAAAAACTCGATCTATACAAAACTTGATGGATATTTAATTCACATAAAAAAATTTTGGATTTGGGAGTCAATGCAACAGACTGAATCCGGTTTTTTTATTCATCATATAGCACGTAGCATATATAAATCAGGTGGATCCACAAAAAAAAAATCATTTTCAATTTATAAAAATGAAACTGAGCCTTAATATGTTAATTCTAATTTTTTATGGATCCACAGTTAATAAATCAGATCAAATTGAGACGGATAATAAATATTGGACAAACTAGGGTGCAAATCACAAAGAGAGACAATAAATTAAATTAGAATTAAAGTGTTAGAGTTATGTTTATTTTTAATGAATCAAAAATCAATTTTTAGGGCGGATCTACCCAATCTGTATTCATGACATGATTTGCGGTATAGCAAGAAATCATATCTGATTTGTCACACTGATACTTATATCAACAACCTTCTGCAATGTGGATTTGATATCCATTGAGACCATTATAGATCGAGTTTATTTTTATTATTTCCAACTGCTATCATTGATTTGTGTTGAAGTGAGTTACAGTAGATGAACTTCTTATTTGATATTGTTCTTTCTTTTTGATTTAGATAAATAATGGTATAATCATAATTTTAATAGATATTAACAGTAAAATTTAAAATGTTTGATATGAAAAGTGTTAATGGTGATATAACATGATAAAAATGAAAGGCTGGGGCTCCTATGCACTCAAAAAATGACACGGGCAAAATTGTATAGGAATTGAAAGGTTGGCGATCTATAATGGAAATAAAGAAGGGTATAATAGTAATTTTGATAGGGGTTAATGGTGAAAATTGAAAGATTGAGGGAGAAGAGTGGCGTTGGGGACATAATACGATAATAAACGAAAAGGTGAGGACATAGTAGGCCCAAAAAAAGGGGAAACAATTGGGGTAAATTACAGCTGGTGTCCCCAACGTTTCAGGTTTGTTGAGGTTACGTCCGCAACCTTTAATTTTCGTTTTGGAGGCCCCTAACCTTTCAATAGTGTTACACCTAAGGTCTCTCTAACGTTTTCTATCCATTTTCACTGTTAAGGTCAGGGGTATTATCGTAAAATAACTAAAAATTGAATATTTTAATGTTTTAAAATTAAAAAAAAAAAAAGAAAGAGGAGGGAGACCCTCTGTGCTGCCGGAAATGGCAGCACTTTGCTGCCATTTTCAGCAGCCCAGACGGCTGCCATTTTCGGCCAAAAAAGGGGAGAGTCTCCCCCCCTGTGCTGCCGGAAATGGCAGAAGCTGCCATTTCCGGTAGCACAGGGGGTCTCCCCCCCCCTCTTTTTTTTATTTTAATTTTAAAACATTAAAATATTAAATTTTTAGTTATTTTACGATAATACCCCTGGCCTTAACGGTATAAATGGATGGAAAACGTTATAGGGACCTTAGGTGTAACACTATTGAAAGGTTATGGGCCTCCACAACGAAAATTGAAGGTTGGAGACGTAATTTCAACAAACCTGAAAGGTTGAGGACGTTAGTTGTAATTTACCCAACAAATTGATACACAGTTGAAAGGTTGGGGGCATAGAGTGAAAATTACCCTATTATTAATTTAATATTAATCAATTAGTATACCTTAATTCTTTTTCATCATTCCTCTAACAGTTTTTTATTATTATTATCATTCTTATGAAATTAATCCTAGTCCTATATTAACTTGACACATTTTTACATGGTGTCATAATTCTAGTTCTAATAAGTTTAATGTGATAATTTGAAGCTATATATATGGGTGCATCGTTAAGGATAGCATACATGAAACAAACCATACAATGTCGTGTGTGTGTGAGAGAGAGAGAGAGAGGGAAAGAGAGATTTTTTCCATGATGCAATTTATTCTTTGCATGATCGTTCATTTAAAAGCTTTTCAAATTTATGATGCTAAGATTTATATGAAAGTAGATTTTACGCAGTGGTTCAAGTAGACTCTTATTTTTTAAAAATATTTCTTAAAGTTTTGCATATTGTTAATTGATTTATATTGTGAATGTTGCATGTGAAGGTATGATTATAAGAAAGGTTGCATATTTTCTATGCTTAAGATCACTTTATACACGTATCAATGCATAAGAACGAGAACCTTTGTTCTCAAAAACACTCAAAATCCTCCAAAGAAAGAAAGAAAGAAAGAACTAATTGCATGTTTATGTATTGCGTTTATGATATAAATTGATTAATATGCACTAGAGTATATTGAATATTTATACTCATTCTTTTCCAAAATTAATATTTTTCAGGTCTCGGAGCTGATGACAGAATGATGGATTGTGGCTACTAGATATTAGAATTTTGAGATATATTATTTAGTGTTTATTTAGAATTCAGAACGATAAGTTTTTAACAGTTGAATTTCAAAGTTATTTCAGATACGTCAATTATAAGGTTTCAACATAAGATTTTCCGCACTTGACTTTTATGTTGTTTTGTGTTTTATGAAGATAATTTTAAGACAAATTAATGTCTAGAATTTTTGAAATTCGGGGCGTTACAAGTATCATTATCACTTTGATGTTTTCAATGAAACAATAGATTTTGTTCTTACAGAGTTGAATACCAGATTTAATGATACATCAGTTGAGCTTCTCTCTCTATCTACAGCCTTAGATCCTAAAAATTCATTTGAATCATTTAACAGTAGTTATATTTGTAGACTAGTAGAAAAACTCTATCCTGACGATTTTTCAACTTAAGACATTTGTGTTTTAGAAGATGAGTTGCAATTCTATGAGCTGGACATGAAGAGTGATACTCAATTCTAAGTATCTACACTTGTTATGTCGTGTTTTGATTGAAACCGGAAGATCGGAGACCTGTGTCATGGTGACTAAGTTGATTCATCTTATATTGACTTTGCCTGTTTTTACTACGACTACTAAATGGGCAATTTTAGCAATGAAACATGTGAAGATAGAAGTTCGCAACGAGACGGAGAATGATTTTCTTTCTGACTCTATGAAGCTTAATATCGAAAGGGAAATTGCTGAGAAAATAGATCGAAACTCTCTTGTAGATAAATTTTACACGTCAAAACCAAGTCGTGAGCAACTTCAAGCTAAATAAAAACAACTTTTGATATATTTAACTCTCTCTCTCTCTCTCTCTCTCTCTCTCAAGTTAAGTATGGACTTTCTTAAATTTTATACCACGTGAGAAATTATAGGGAAACATGTAAAAGTGACCTTAATAAGTAACATTCTTGTGTGACACATATTCATTGGGTGATGACCACATGACTACTTTTTTATTACTTTTTTATTATCTAATACAAGTGTATCATATAAGAATATCACCTATTAATGTCTCTTTTTCATGTCTTCCTAGAATTTTTGATCCCACAAGACTTAAACTTCTGGCTCCGTCCCTGAGAGGAAAGACCGCATCACAGAGAAAAGTAGAGTTCTCAAGGAAATATGGTAGTTTTGATGATTTCAGGGTTGTGGATATTCTAGGATTCATATGAGGTCCATTAGAACACTTAAGGCTTGAGGTGTCACTTGATCTTCTATAAATATACCAATGTACCCTAATTTTAAAACGAATTTCTCATATTGCATTTTAGAATAGTGCTATTTAGCACTACTGATACTTGATACTATATCAAAGTAGCAATAAATAATAATTTAAATTAACTGAATCTTTTATTCACTTATTTAATTTCACTAATCATTTAACAATGCATTAGTTGCCACGTAGACTAGTGTCAAACACCACAAGTATTACATAGCATTATTCTACATTTTATACTTTCTTTCTCTGTAACTAACTTTCACACACAAACGCATAACCATCTCTTTACATCATATTCCATCGTCCAATGCTAATTAATAATGAAATGACAAGTTGTACTTGTGATTGACATTAGCCATCTATGTTTACAATTGATTGACCGTGATTACATGATGCATTATGATTAGGCATTCTATAGAACCAGATCTGGTTCTAAAGTTTGGAACCAGATCTGGTCATGCGGCGGCATAGACAGATCCATGCGGCCACACGTAATGACCTGTGTGGCCACGCCAGTCCACATGGGCCGTCTAGTAGAGCCGCACGGCCGGGTGCGGCCGCACAGGATAATTGTGCGGCCGCAGCAGGCCGCATAGATTTGTTGATGTGGCTTGGTGTGGCTGCATAGGTCATTATGTACGATCCATGCGGCCATATGGATCTGTCCATACCGCCGTTTGACAAGATCTGGTTCCAAACTTTGGAACCAGATCTGGTTCTATAGAAAATTCAGCATTATGATACTAAGTAATCTTCGATCTACTAACCCTTTCCTGAGAAACTTGTCCAGATAGGAAGGGAGCTCAGTGACAATAGGAAGGAGCGGACTCGTTGTGCTGCCATAACATTTGAGTGGACCGGTACTTGTTGACGTGGCATGACCCGTTGATGAGGTAGAAATAAACTGGTTTTTTTAGACATTTAAAAGTGTGGATTGTACATGTTTCAAAAAAAAAAGTGTGGAATGTACCAACACGAAAGACGTAACATGTTTCATGTATGAAGAAAGAATTGCAAAAAAAATGTAAAGCTTCTATGAGACCAGCATAACATGACTCGTTGACGTTGGGTTTTGGTATGGACCCAAGTGAACAAGTACTATATGACGTGGTGGCGAGGACGGATTAGAGTCTCTGTTTGGAGTGAGGTTTGAAAGGGACGCTAGATCAAGAATCGGATTAGGACACGTGTTCGGGAATAAATAAGTATAATGTCATAATTCTCTCTCTAGATTCTATATTTTAGGCAAAAATGCCCCCTTCTCTTGTCAACCCAAGGCCCCTATTTATAGGTAGGCCTTGGGATGTTATAGAGATTTTATTCTACCTGTTCGGACACGAACTTGGTTAGTATATATGAAAGTACGAAGTACATTTAATTTTATCTTAATAACTATAATTAACTGTCAACCGTTTCTTCTGTCCCCCCGTGCGCCTGGTCGTTACCTCTCGTCTTCAAGATCGTAACACAAGGATGAGGGATCAGGACTTTAGTTCCTGATCGGCCTTCTAGATGTCCTCTAGAGGAAATATGGTTCGTCATCTCATTATAGGGCCTTCTGTTCCAATCCACAATGTCACGCCCCCCAATTTTAACAATAGCGGGATCATTTAAATATGTATTTCAAGTCCAAAATCGAGGACGAGACTTTAAAAATTCAATTCAAAAGTATTGAGACGGTTTCGCTGCGTACTCTAATAATTAAGTGTATTGTGGGCTACCCACAATGAAACCTCTGCCATGCACCAAAATCCTGATCACATATATGTATCTCCTCCACCTTTAGGACGATCCGACCACATAGCTTTACTTTAATACCTATAGGACTGTAGAAAATTGGGGGGTGAGTACAACGTACTCGGTGAATAACGGCATGCATTGGCTCATGATGAAAGGAAAGAAGGTCATAATACTACAAGAAAGCCAATCATAAGCATAAGTTGGACCACCACTAGCTTAGCCCCTACCCGTAAGCGCAATACACCAAGATTCAATAACAATTCAAGATGGCCAAGACCACGCAGCAAGGCCATAGTATCACAAAGCAAAGTAAATGGGTAAATGGCGCCACGAGCGATGCCTAAGAACAAATAACAATGGTTAATCTAAAGTAATGGTGGACCTTCAATAATCAAATGCCAAAATAAAACAATAGGGGCATGATGAGTAATTACAATCAATTATTGAATAACAAAGAGAGTTATGGAAGATATGAGCTTCGAAGTGGGGGAGCCAAGGCACACTTACTTACTTCAAATATTCTTCGAATAATCCAAGTGGAAAAGTATCCTTAAAGCCTTGATATTTCTCAATTAAAGCTATTTTTCAAGTTATAATCAATCTATATATGATAAAGGACCCATTTCAAAAGACAAATAGGGTTTTGGTGGGTTTTTAGTGGTGTTTCTCCACCTTGGCTATTTTTGGATGAATTTTTGGGAGTTTGTGAGGCAAAGGGAGGTTGGTTGGGTGTTTAAAAGACTAAAAACCCAAATCGCAAATTTATAATAGTTAAGATTAAGTTGTTTTTGAATCACCTTTGGATTCCGCCAATCGTAATGAGCCAACTAGCAC
Organism: Nyctanthes arbor-tristis; assembly: GCA_963692815.1. NCBI lineage: Eukaryota > Viridiplantae > Streptophyta > Magnoliopsida > Lamiales > Oleaceae > Nyctanthes > Nyctanthes arbor-tristis. The sequence continues at coordinate 59,154 of CAVNYN010212982.1, forward strand.
TTTAGACGCCATACACGTGTTGGGGTGATGTAGCCAAATGAGATTTGCTCGTTTATTGCTCGAGAAATCCTTATACTCTATGTCGTCTTGTAATTTAGTCATGTAACTTAGTCACTGAACTTTGATCTTTGTCAATCAACAACTGTATTTCTTTCTCTGTTGTCGTTGAAGTGATGATCTGAAGATCTTTCAATGTAACTTGAGCAATTATGCCGTCATCGTCGATCACGTAGCTTACTTAGAGGTTGAATTTTAGCGGAGTGCTACACACAAGCTCTTACGTCGACTGCAAAGAGAGACAGACAACTCGTCTGAACACCAACTTCTAATCAGACATATCTCCAGTTCGGCCAAAATAGTCCGATCTCAAATTGGACCATTTTGTGCCTTTGGTTTTGAGATATGACAAAATCGTCCTATCAAGGATCGGAATGATCAGAGATCCAGTTCTCGGTTTTGGACATAAGGACTCAAGCATTTTTTGTGCTTCCTTTTCTTTTTCTGGATGACCACGTGGTTCTGATCGGTCCCATCGCCTAACAAAAGCTTTGACATGGCACCTTGGTGACAACATGACTTTTTACTAGACTGATATCATAAATTGTAAGTAAAGGTAACACCATACATGATTGGTAAATAAATCAAGTAAAGAAAATCAAATTGATATGCAGGGTAGCTAAAGGTCCGCTTGGGTACTAACGATAATTATGTCAATTTTCAATGCAGTTCAATCATCAAGTTTAGATTTTAAGGATTATGCTACAGATTCACCCCATCTCGTGTCTGGCCGACATCAACCATATTGAATTCCTTATATATTGTGATAATATATAAGAAATTCAATAAGGTGGATGTTAAGTGGACACAAGATGGGATAGATACATAGCATTATCCTATATTTAAATCCACACACTTTTTGTTTTCTTTGCTCATCAATTAGGCGCGCTTACTCAATTTCACTATTGTCTCCAAATCCCCTAATTCTATTATCATTTCTACGACTTGTGAGGAAGAAGAAGAGGAAAATGCTAACATAGAGTTCATACAACAAATATGTTTCATTATTTTCAACAATATTACATGTATAACAAATATGTACACTAAATTATATAAATATATAGTTGATAGTATATTGTTAACTCACACATCACATCACTTATTCTTCACTAATTTTATCACATCGATCACATGTGTGTTTATACAATTTGTTATATATTTTTATTGTACTAATAACATTTTCCATTTTTTTAACCACAAATGCGAATGCTTCATGACATCTTTGTAAATGAATACTAATTTTGGACTTTCTTGCAACTTCCGTATTTGTGGTCCACCGTATTGAACCCGCCCACGGATTCGGACTCTCTTTGACCCGTTAGTTTTTCCCGTTTCCAAACCAGACTCTCTAATCTCAACGTCTCTCGAAACAAGTCTCAAGTTATATCTATGGCGATGTCAAGAATTCTCTCGCAGACCCTCCTCCGCTCCTCCTTTAACCCTCGTCCCTTAAACACCCATCACCGCCATCGCTCCAACAAGACTCACCAGGCCCAGCTAATCGAAGTGGACCTCGAGTCATCGTCCCCACCCGAGTCTGCCGAGGAGGTAATCACCGTCATAAAGAAATTGGAGGAAGAAATACACAGTATCCTCATACAACAGGCTGCACCGGATTGGCTCCCGTTTCTGCCGGGGTATTCTTACTGGGTTCCACCTCAGGGTAATACTATGCGACGCCCTCGCGTTATGTTTGAGGTGATTGAGAAGATGAATTCTTTGGATGTGGGGAAGAATCAGGCGGTGCAGTTTGATTTGTTCACGGAAGATGAAACGATGTCGTTTACTTCTTCCCGCGGTTGGCCCGCTTCTACTTATTTTTTCGAAGGTATGAGGACGGTATTCTTGTATTTCTGCGTGGTTTTGAAGCCAATTAAATTGTTACTATTTTGGTGCTTTTCCATTGGAGATCATTATACCCTGAATTTTGAATTTTTCTTCCAATTGAGTCAAAAAGCAATTCCATCAAATGGCATGATGAACAATTCATCTTTGATAATATTGGATGTCACCTCATATGAAAGATTAATGCTTGATTTGGAGAATTACATAATTCAAATCAGTTATCGAATTAAGCATTTTGAAATGCAATACTTGATACACTGTTATTTAAATGGCATAAGATGAGATTGCCGTTTTCTGCATCCTGACTGTACCAATCATTTGGGACTCTTATCAGGTAAATTACAGTAATTCAGATTTAATGCCTTATAAAAATTCGGAGTTTATATTATTTTTTCCTTTGGAATGTGGAAAATATTGAATGGTGTTTTCTGAAGGGGAATTGTGTTAGCAATTGGACAAATTGTGTTAGTAGTTGACACAAATAGCATCATATTGGGACAATGCAAGAAACTGGAAGTGTGCTTATGATATTTCTGAAGACATGCTTGAAAACAACGGTTTCTAAACTAAACATAATTGTGACATTGAAAATTTTAACGGAATATAACAATGAAGACTATTCTCAATGTTGGTTTTGGGGCATGTAAATTTGGACGTATGAATACTGCAGGTGCTTCACCACATCAAATTCCATTGATCGAAGTCCAGGTAAAAATTCAAAATGAAGTGGGCGATGCACATTATACAGCTAACTCAGAGGATGAGGAAGGATGAAATAATTAGCATGTTAAAAATCTGGTTGCTCGGGTGAGTTATTAACCCCCAACACCATGTCTTTTGCAGCATAATCAAACAATGCTAGTCACTTTTTTATTTTTCAACAGAAGCGGGAATAATAAAGTCCTGTGGCACAGCTACTTTAGGCCATTCACATTATTATTGATGATAACTGTGTGTTCTTATTTACATTAAAAAAATTGTCGTTGTGAATTAGTGATAATCAGTCTAGAACAATACATCTTGTCAGGAGTGGGATGAGGGAGTATCTGGACTTGCAATCCAAAAATACAGTTACAAAGATGTATTGTGGTTCTGTCGTTTTTTAAAGATTAAATTTTATTGGAAACCAAAACAAGTGCGTGGGAGGGGGACGAGGCCAAGACCTCCCAAGAGTAAACAAACAGAAGCCATAAACCAAACACTAAAGGAGCAACAAGGAAGTAAATTGAGTAGAGAGCTCAAGGATCATAAAGGAGATGGACAGGGAGAGATGGAGAATTAGACCGAAGGGCCCTCCTCTTTGTTCCGTTTCGCAATGGATGCTTTGGCCCTGGCCCTAAGATTGGAAGCAAAATTAACCAAGAGCACCTTATCCTTCTCGATTTTCTCCAACAACAGTTTCCTCCTAAGAGCTTGTTTAGGGAGGTAAGGTTGCTGAACTAAGAGGATTTTAAAATCCTCAGTGATGTCCGCAAGAATTTCAGTTGGAAGGCTATGAAAATACTCCTTTTCAAAAGCTCCACAATCCCAGATTTTTGCCAAAAGAGCTCCCTTAAAGGGGTTTTAGGATAACAAACCTTGGCATATTCAAAGGGGCAAAGTAAAACGTCTAAAGCAGCTTTGAAATGGGCTCTATCCACAGCATCGGGGTTCGGAATCTTGCAAAACATGGGGGTTTTTCCCAGTATAATGCATGAAGATATCATTTGCCACACGAACGAAGATATCATTTGCCACACGAACTTTGCACATGGCTAAGAGCTTGTTGGATGCTTTTTATATTCTCAATTTATAATTTTACCAACCATTGATTTGACATTTGATTTGATAATTATTTAATTACAACCACATATTTTAAACCTTTTTACATCCCAATATACATTCTACCTTTCTCCTCATTATAAATTCTCCATATTTTGACAAATAAAGAGAATCAAACAAGCTCTAAGTTAGCGTTGAAGTCCTCAGCTCCAAAACAGAAGCTGCAATGCCAGAACATAACAGATGAACCTTCGGGTCACCAGACATTTGGATGTTCCTTGCAACAACAGAGATGAAGGAGTGAAGGTTCTGGTTGAGAGGGAATGAGATGGAGTTATGAGCGGCCATGGGAGGAAGATTTATAGATGAACTGATTCAATTAGCCTGCATCATATATAGAGCCTCTGCCACGGTGATATCCAATGCCTTGTTATTCAAGTCATTAAGATCTTCAACAACACGTTGAATGCTATTATGAGTCTTTTTTCGATGAGCAATTGGGAAATGACTGAGAAATGTTGGGATATAGTATAGAAGGAGACCTCAAAATCACAAAGCCTCTCTCTAATATCGCTGCACAGCGGATAATATCAGATGACCACAGGAACCTTTTCTTCAAACATTGAATAGCGATAAATGAATCTGTAAAAACTTGAGATGGATTAAGGTGGTTAAGTAGATTAATAGCAACACCTTTCCTATAAGCCATTAGGTTAGCATGCCAATAAGATCTTAATTCTGAATATTCAAAAAATTTTCCCGCATATGTGTTTGTGAGGATCCCCAATAACACGATCTGTAAAGAACTCTATTCTTCCCGTGGATAGCAGTTAGAGAGTTGCAGTTGAGGGAAGTCCCGAATAAAAATTGGGGTTACTATAGATCAGGTTCTTATCAATTTGTACTAGTGCTAGAAGCAATGCTCATCCCCTTTCCAGTTCTTAATGCTAAGAATTTTACTCCAACATAACTTGAAGATGTAGTCCATACATTTTTGAATAATGCAATGTGAGTTTTATAGGATCATGAAAATGTTTGGCTTCATTTCTACTATTCCAAGTGAACCAAGAAATAACCATAGAATAAAGATCCTGCTGTATCCAGGTTCAGTGTCTTTAGAGGAGAGGTGCCAATAGAAGAATTGCTATTGAATGCAGCTGAACAGCGAGATTGAATGCCAAAAAAATTGGAAAAGAAGCCCCAAACATGAATGGCCACCTCACTGTGCAAGAATATACAACAAGCTAAGGCATGTAGACAGAAAGGAGCACTTGAATCTCTTTTGAATAACTTCATCAGTTTCAACCCAACCAAGCCAAAGTTTTCCAAAAAAAAAAAAAAAAAAAGAGTTTCCTGACATTAGTATTCCAAATGAAGTTCCAAGAAAGTTTAACGGATTTCCTTTGGCGGATAGATTCCCATATGCTAGCAATGGAGACATTCCTATTGCTATTGAGATTCCATTTAATTCTATCAGAATCAGTAAAAGGCAGCTGGAAGATCAATTCACATGGTTTAGCTGAAGGCTTATTCTAACAACTTCAATAATGAAATATGCAACAAGAAGGTTTGTCTGGCTAATAGATGATAAAGAATGATATAAAGGTTTTTGGTTCCCAGCCAGTTGTCAAACCAGAAGCTGACTTGTCCACTTCCAATATCCCATGTGATGTAAATTGCACAACCTCTTCCAAATTCTAGGATCAAAACTACTGGCCTGGCAGGGAGAGGGGTGGCTGTTTTTACAGTACTTCTGATTAAGATATTTAGCCCAAAGAGAAGAATAGCTTCTGAAATTCCCCCACAGTTCAAAAACCAAACAAAGCACTAAGTTTTCTAATCTTTTCACTCCACCTAGTCCAGTGAATTCTTTTCTGGTCATGTTTATCTCCCCAAAAGAAATTGGCCCACAAACTTTCAATTTTCTTAAGAATAATCTTTTTTTTTTTTTTTTTTGGGTGGGGGGTGTTTTTTTTGGTTCTTTGGGGGGTTGGGGGTGGGGTCAACGACTTGAACAAGATACATGAGAATAGATAGGAGCACACTTTTATTGAAAGTCTACCACCAGAAGCAGATAAATATTTCTTTTCCCAACTGTTGATGCTACCTCTAATTTTCTGAAGAATGGTATCAAATGGATGCAGCCTTTTATTACCCTTGTAAATTGGAGCACCAAGGTAGATAAAGGAAGATGGCCTTCAACAAATTTGGTGTAACTCTTAATAAACTCTTTATTCCTGGGAGCCATGTATTTGGAAGCAAAGAAACTACATTTATGTCTATTTAAGATTTGCCCAGAACAGGTCTCGTACTCCAACAGAGAACTTAAAATTTTAGGAGATTTCTTGCTTTCATTAGCAAAGGTCAAGATAACATCTGACCTAAGCATGACAGAATTTAGTATTCTTGTCCCCGGCTTGAAGCCACTTGATCCCAGATTTTTGTTTCCAATATGATTCCTCCTTTATGAGTGCCTGTAAAAGTTCTGCTTGTGCCTTATGGATATTGACCCTGTCCACTGGGGCCTTAGAAGTATAATATGTTTCGTGGGCTTCATTAACTTTAATTTCAGCCTCAGAGACTTTGTGATGGAGGTTGCCAAGAATTGAAGAATTCCATTGCTTAATTTCCTTCTTAACTTTCTGGAGATTCATGTGAAGTTTAAGCATGCCATTTCCAGTAACTTCTTCCTAGCTAGTACAGACAATGTGGTTCTGCACTTCTGCTTATATCGTTAATCGTCTTGTTATTCCTTTTACTAAAAATCTTGTAGCTGCTAATTTTTTATTTTTTAATATATATATATATATATAAAACATAGTAAAGCTACTGAAGCATGTGACTCTAATGACGATAATCTGGCAGAAATGTTCTTCTCTATTGATATTATGTTGTTTTGCAGGCTTGCTCACCCTTGTAGATATCTAGAGCAGGCATGAGGTAAGCGGTGAAGATAATGAATTTTATGAAAGAAGGGAGCAAGCAGATGAATTGCTTGTACAGATGGATCCTTGGTAGCCCCAGACAAGGTTTGTTATGTTTGGTTTTAGAAAACCCAGTTAGCATAACAACTTACATTCTCCTCTCCGGAGAAATATGTTAGTGCCATGCTGTTTCTGAGTCGACCGGTGTAGTCTTTTGTTATGGTTTGAAGAAATTAACGGCCAAGTGGTTAATTAAATTCTTATTTTCTTACTATTCTCTTCAAAATTTAAACTTGCTGTTGCTTGACTGATTATGATGTGGTCTAGATAAAAAATCAAAGGTCGGGTTTTTGCGTATAGGTTTGCTTCATATAAGGGCTTAATTTTGTGGCAGTTTCAGATGAACAATAATCACTTGTGGATGTGGTGATTAATCCTTGAGAAATAATATTCATGGTATTCTTCACTTTGAGTTATGATTTTTTCTTTGTATTCATGTGGTTTTGGCGTCGCTGATTTGGGATGGCCTCTATTGATGCATTATCTTTTTTTCTTTTCAAAAAAAAAAAAAAAAAAAGGAGAGAGAATAACTTCAGAGAGGCGACGGTTATTGGGGTGATGTCGTCGATGGACATTGCAAAATAATACTAGCGTTGTCGGAAACGCTACCGACGGAACGGAATATGATCTTTAGACCCTAACGCATTGTCAGTCAATGCAAGTCCAATTTCAATTGTGACCACACTCAATTGTAAGCTAAGCCAAACAACCTGTCACACATCTATCATACTTTTATTGAAAAATAAATAAATAAAAATAATAGCTGACATGGAGGATATACACGGTGTTTGAATATATTATTCCAGACGGATAGAACTGGCATGGAGCTAAGAGCATCTCTAATAGTTAATCTAGATTGTATATGACGTGAAAGAGAAATAGATAGTAGTCTATATTATGTGGTTAAATAGATATTGAATTATTTAACTTCTTCTCTAATAGTCTATGTAGATGTAGATAAATCAAGAAATATGGAGAGAGAAATAAAGATTGTCCAGAGAGAGAGAATGAAAGGATGTAGATAAATCAAGAGAGATGGAGAGAGAAATAAAGATTGTGCAGAGAGAGAATGAAAGGAGGTAGATAAATCAAGAGTTATGGAGAGAGAAATAAAGATTGTGCAGATACAGAATGAAAGGTTATTTTGCACGTTTCAAGGTAGATGATAGAGAAAAAGAATAAAATATCATTAAAATGCAAGGTAAATGAGAGAGAAAAATAATAAAATAATATTAAAATGTACAGTCAGTAAGTCTAGAAGGCTGTTTGAGTTAGACATTCTTGTTCACAAAGTCTATTTTTATTTTTGTCAAAATACTTCATATGATGACAAGTCACCACTATTGGAGAAAGTTTTTTCTTAAAAAATGTCTAAATCTGATGTAGCTCACCAATTTTTTCAAAATAGACTAACCATTGGAGATGCTCTAAGAATGGAGGTTGCTGAAAGTCGCATGTGAAAATAAGAATTAAAATCCACCCCCTTTATGTAAAAAAAATCTGCCCCCTCTTCAGATCAATTTTGACTTAGAGATAACACTTCATTAATTTTGAAATGATTCTAGTTGGACAAAAAAATAGAACAAAAGAGTAACAAAATTGTAGCGCGTCTTATGTGATTAGTATTAATGTAAAAGTAATGTGATATGTTGAAAAATATGATTATGTTATGTGTCAATTTTATTATAATTTTTGTATGTGTTTTTGTTCAAATAGCACAACTCTTAATTTTATATGTGGATTCATGAGCTCATATGTAAATTAGTGGAGAGGAAGATGTCACATGCACAGGGGAATGAGAAATGTTATTTGCAGTCTAAAAATTTGTACACTAGCCCCGTGTGTTTACTTAAATGTCTATGGTGTCACATTTCTTTATTAAAAAAGAAAAAAAAAAGAAAAAACTTTTAGAGATGTGTTGAATTCATGGGTATATATATAAATTTTGGATGTGTTATAAACATCATGCAAAAGTGCATTAGCATTCTATTTGTCTTCCCTTTATATAAAATAAAAAAAAATGGAATAGACAAATCAATAACATCTGAGTATTCTCTAAAACTAACATATGTTCCACATATTGATATCAATCATTTTCACTTAGATAAATTTCCATTTTGGTAATAGCATATTGTAAATCATCCTAATCTAGCGCTAACTGGGTTGCTATAAGCTACCAAAAGCTAGATCATTCTACTTGGAGATCAACAACTCTCTCTCCTTTTGAGTCCCATTCCAGAGACCCCGTTATGGAGACATCCGCTTATGCCACGCATCTTCCGCCTCCTATTTTGATCACATGGCATGGACTTGTATGTGGGTTTACTTTTTGCACAAGAACTCATGTGTCGATTGTAATTTAAAAAAGCGATTATAGAGATATCGAGAGACTCTTAAAACATTTTTACTGTCTTTTTTGACTAGACGTTTAAAATGACATAATGTAAACCCACAATTATCAAACCCAAACTCGAATTTCGACTCTTCCGATCTCTACTAAGGACATATTCTTAGTCCCACTGACACTTATTGGTGGAATGACAGTATTGTTTTATCAAAAATTGATGCAAATTCAGCAAAAGGAAGCAATCAATGTCTCAAGAATCTTATTCCTTGCTTCATAGCTGCTTCATCTTTCAGAATCTTCTAAATGTGAAAACTTACCACACAAAATTGAAAGAAATACATATACAAATTCTTCTTTCATAAATTTCTGCTACAAAAGCATTTGGTCCATCTTACAGACCACTCAGTAGATAGCATCATGAGTCGAGCCCACAGCTATTTCACGCCCCGACAGCATCGGCAGCCTGAACTTGACGGCTCGAGCGAAGTGGTGGTACCACATCGAACAGGTCCTCGTCCAGTACGCAGATCACTGGTTAGTACTTTCTTTACATCTTTGTGCTTCTCTCTTACCTTTTTCACGGCTTTATTATCGAGTAGCAAAAGAACTAGTGAATACGTAACATGCTTCGGATACTCATAAATGCGATAATTTTTATTTACACCATGGGAGAATTTGCAGCCTGAACGGGAAGACCCATATGATCTTATGCCATTTCTGATAGGTTCTCATCCGGCAAGGACATATCTGGTTAGTTACAAAATCCTTAAAACCCCTGCATTCATGAAGGAATAGAAACTCTAATTTTGTATCTAAATCGAATACCTATTGATTTGATGTATTTGTTTGCATCTAGAATCCAAGACAACCTGTACAAGATCCACGGCGGTTGATTGAGGACAGGCCGACAGGAGGGTCGTCTGCGTCTAGCGTAGCCAGGTAAGAATCCATATAATATACTTGGTTTTTAATCAGTATTCTAGCATAATTGTCTAAGCTTGAAGCTTGGCCTTACGACTTATATTACATTTATGCTTTCTTAGGCTTGAGCTTTGCATAAGCTAGAATTTACCAAAAATTGATATCTTTCCACATTTAACAACAAAATGTTATTTTAAATTTTCGTACGAAACTTTTTTTTTCTTTTTTTTTTTTAATACGTTTCCCTAAATGCAATTTCTAAAATAGAAAGTAAACAACTTTTCGTTATTTTGAAAAATTGAAAAGGGCAAACAACCTAAAATTCCCCTTCTTTTTGCAGCTCTTCATCACCACCACCGAGTCAATCCGCGGGGCGTTTTCGATTCATTGAAAATGATACATCAAGGAACACGCGTCCGACGTTCAGACAACCAGTGCTCGATTCTCCTCCAACTCCAAGGTACTATGAACCCCGTTACTCACAACCCTCTTACTATGAATCCCGTTACTCGCAACCCCCTGAGCTGGAGTCGAACTTTACCAAGGAAGAACAAGAAAAGATCATGAAAAAGCTCCGAAAAGTATTGTACAATCCACATCTGAGTAGCATAGTGAGGAGGTTGGGAACGAAGTATCAAGTCGATGGGCTAAAGAAATCTGTTGAAACTGAGGAAGAAGGCAAAAGGTGCGCGATTTGCCTGGACGATTTTGACACAAAACAGTACCTTATGGTTACACCATGCGATCATATGTTTCACGAGGATTGCATCGTGCCATGGGTGAAGAGCCAGGGGAAATGCCCTGTTTGTCGATATATGATTTGTGAACCAACTGCTGCTCGGGAAAACAATACTGGACGTGATGCATTTGAACGCGAGTTGATGTCAATTATATGGGAATTCGATAGAGCTATTTAAGGAGAAATATCGGATAACCGAATGTTTAGCTCAACGCCCCTTTAAAGAAGGAAAAAACGAAAAAAACATGACGATACATCAGGGAAATACTCGACATGATTTTGATGAGATTATAATTTGTAGCATATTGTATAACATGGTGGTGTTGGAACACCCCATCAAAAATCATACTAGTATTAGAGGTAAAACAAACCTAATTTGTCTAAATCATTCCGTTAATTTATGAGCTGAATACATTGACATTATTAAATGAATGAATAATGCTATTTATCTAGTCTCGAGTCTAGTTCTTATTTCCTTATTGGCACTTGAATAAATTAATACTCTCATGTATTTATATATCTCTACTGCCAACTAAACTGGTAGATAAATAGCATTACTCTTATTAAATTTTAAAAGTAACTAAATACTCACTATACTTTGTAAATGTAACTATTAATTCAACCAACTTTCATATGTAACTAACAACTCACAAAGATTTCGACAACATTTACCATTCACTAATTTTATGAATACCAATTCCCTTGTTTGTTTTCTTGCATCTTTGTATATTCTTTTAGATAACATTTTTCCTTTTGTTATTGTATAAAAACATATGAAAATGCCAATTGAGTATTACACATACAACTTCATGGCATCATAGCGCAGCAGAAATTTGAGCAAAAAATCATTTAATCCAGTTGGAGTTAAAAGACATTAATCAATGCATTGTCCAACTGCTCCACATTTTAACAAACATCAAACTTTATAATCATGCAAATGACGGGAACGGTAATGGATATGCGGCCAAGATAAGACCACCTAAGATAATTGAGCAACAACTATAGGAAAATCTACATGCAACGTTGATAGGGAAAATCGCAAGCACACGATACTGTTTAAGTAATATAGGACTAGAAGAGTCCCGAATATCCTGAATTTAATATCATTCTTTTTTCATATTTTATTTATTGTTTATCATGACAAATTTCAGAAAAACGCCAATACTAACTACAAATTCAAATACATGAACTTTTTATTCATTTATTACATAAGACGTGTAACGCACCTACTTATTACTCGCCGACCTAAAAACAAATACCTAACTTATGATATTCACTAGATATTTTAATATACCCTAGTCAGGTATGTTAACATATCTCATGCTCATGTGATGATATATTGATTGCTAAAATGAGTCCCACTTTTTTTAAGTCAACTATCCTTATGTTCTGTCACATGGGCGTGAAACTATATTAACACAGGGTGAAAAGTCATGGTATTTTACGAATACCAAAAATATAGTACTGATAACTAAGGGTGTGCATTTGAGTTTCAAGCTTAGGATTTGGAAGAACCAAAACCGGACAATTGTTTTCGCTTCGGTTCAGTTTTGTCTAGTTTTGAGCTTGTAAATAGCAAGATCGTTCAGTTTCGGTCTGGATTTGGATTCAAGTAATTGTTTGGAGAGTTTGTAAAATTTTTTTCAAATACCTAAGAATGGAAAAGAAACACATTTAAATGCCTAAAATATCATATGTGTATGGTAAACTAACGTCTATTTCAAATATAGAAATGAAAGAAACAACCCTATATTTATTTATATGAAAATCTTTTTCATTATGTTCTTCATCGTTTAGAAAATCAATGTTAAAAAATTCCATGCTATTACTACCTAGCTTACCTATTTTCTCTATCCAATATACATGTGAATTGACTCAACAATTTCATTTCATTTAACCTCAAATCTCTATAAGAGGAAATACAAAAGTAATCATCGATCATCACTATGCAGCAGCTACACTATAACTATCCAAATAACATTCTTTGTCCTTTTTTTTTTTTTTTACTGTTATGCAAAGATACATGACTTGTGATCAACAAAAATAATTAAATATTCTGTTCCAAACTAACTTTGAGGAATTTGTCCCCCTACTTAAACACTTTCACGTTTTCCTGTTAAGTGTCAACACATAGATTTAAAATTAGGGTAAAGTGCAAAATATTGGGATATATAAGAATTTTATTTTGCCTACACGCATACATTAGGATATATTATTTGAACTTTTTCATTTTTTTTTTTTTGAGACTTTATGTCAAAGCTCGAGATTGGACGATAATTGTCTGGCTTTAAGCTTCAAGCACAGACCTAATTTTTTAAGTTAAAGCGTGGAGCAGGAACGGTTGGCTCTATCCGACCCCGACTTGGGCTTGGACTCAGTCTTTTTGCAGAAGCCTACTAGACTACACTCCTAGCCCATAACGTCTAAAGTTGTTGCAAAAAGGGAAATTACTGTAGATATCTTTTTTTTTTTTTGAAGATTTGTTGTTGTAGATATCTTTTTTGTGTATTTATTTGCAAATTATGTCAATTCCTTAACTAAGGAAATTAATTACAGTCAAATGTTATACATAAATGTGATTTTTCTATTTTATATGTGACTTTTTAAGTTAATGTGATTTTTGAATCAAGTAATTACTCTGCATGTACGTAACCTTTTATTAAATAATTATACAAACGTGACTTTTCAATTTCTATGTGTGACTTTTTCATTGAATGTGACTTTTTTTATATATCATTTTTTTAAAATTAAAAAGTTGCATAAACATAACTAATTTATTAAAAAGTTATAAAATAAGAAAACCACATTTAATTAAAAAGTCATATTTGAGCTATTATTCAAATAAAACATTCCGTAGAAAAAAGTGGTTAATTTGAATTAAATAATAATATAATCTATATATCTATATATACTAGTTTTCACATCTTCTTTGCACGTATTTGTTTTACTTTTTGCTTGAAATCATGTGGATTTTATTAGCATTAATGTTATAAATTAGCAATTGAGTAATTTTAGAACGATCGAGTCTATATGGTAATAGTAATTAATATTGTCGGTAAAATCGTACTTAACACGTAGCTAGTGAAATATAATATATGATAAGTAATTAGGTGAAATCGAGTAAAAATAATAAATCTTATTGTACAATCTGTGTTATTGATAATACAAAAAACATTAATAATATTTACTTTAATAAAAAAATAAAATAAAAAACATGACATAACGTATAGTACATGTCTAACGTACAGTAAAATTAAATGTACTTTTAAAGGTTGCTACTAAATAAAACAATACATTAAAGACATCAAAATAGTAAACCAAATGATAGTTAATGTTACTGATGATAATTTAAAAATCATATATACTAATTATATGGAACTATTTTGAAGATTTTGTGATAGCTAGACGTACTTTTTATAACACAAATATCAAAGCACTTAGTTCGCAGTAATATAAGAAAGATATTGAGATAACAGTTTCTATTATATAATGCGAACAAGAAAAATCTCAATACACAATTTATTAGCAACATAGTAGTTTCACCTCTTGATCTTAAATATAAATATCAAAGCACTTAATTCCTAGTAACATAAGAAATATATTGAGATACTGATTTTTATTATATTGAGACAAATAAGAAAAATCTCAATATATAACGTGTGGTACTAGTAAGCTTAAAGAAAAAAAAGAAAGAAAAAAAAGAAGTTTTGACTTGGTAAGCTTAAAAAAAAAATTAAAAATATAGAAGTTTCTGGGATGCAGAAGTTCCAGGGAAGCAAACTTCCAAAAAAAAAAAAAATACTGTTCACTAAACAGTAAAATGGCCCTTTGCCTTTTTATATAATAGTGATATATACACACACACGCAGAGAATCTCTTTTTTATCGTTTCACGCTCATTTTCACTTACTAATTCGGGTTAAGTCATTCCAGCCATTAACTTTATCTTACAGTCTTGGTCATTCATTTTTTTTAGGTTTTTAATTTTTATTTTAATTTATTTTATTTATAGATATATTTGATTTAGTTTATTATGATCACTATATTTTCCAATTTTCAATCACAATTACGAAATCAGATTTTACTTTATCTAAAAATATCTCTCTTTTTCTTTATTTAGATTTTTATTCCTTCCTCTAATAGAATTCATTCTATCTAAGATTTCTCAAATCTCTTTCACTTTATATTCAAACTTTCCATTCCTTATCTCGAGCTGTTATATTTTCAATCAATTTTCTTAATTTTTTGTTTCAATTTATCTCACATCATCTGATTACTTCCAGATTGGTTTCAGTATTCACTAACGCTTAGAAAATCAGACTTGTCTTTGAATCGGAAAAACTAACTATTCAAAGTTATTGGACCGATATTATTTAAATAATTGAAAAAAATTAATTTTTACCTAAAATAATGTAGATAAAGGACATTCAATTTTATAATTTTTTTATTTTTGTCGTTTAAAAAATTTGAAATTTTATTCATTTTTTAAGAGTCATTGAAAATGTAACTTTAGACATAGAAAGTAAATCTCATATTGCTTATTTAGTGAAAAGAATTTAGGACATATACGTATATTAAGCTACTTGGAGATGTGTTATTCATAAGACGGCCTTAACTTATTAGCGCTAAGCTTCCAAAAATTTTAAAATTTTAATGGAAAATTATTTTTAAAAAATTTATTTTAAACCGGTGAACTGTATTCGTCTTTATTTCATACCATCAAATTTTTTTAGATTAGTTTCAGTATTTGCAAATGTTTACAGAAAGCTAACAGTGCAAAGATTATCGGACTGATTTTAATTAAATAATTGAAATCAATTAATTTTTACCTAAAATAATATAGAAAAAGAATATTCAATTTTATTATTTTTTGATTTGTGCCATTAAAACAAACTGAAATTTTATTCCTTTTTTAAGGGTTATTGAAAATGTTACTATGCTAATAGAAAAAGAACCTCATATTAGTTATTTAGTAAAAAAATTAAGAATGTATTCCTATATCTAGTTACTTAGAGAAAGATTATTCATGATAGAGCCTTAGCTTATTGGTCTTGAGCTTCTAAAAAGTTAAAAATTTTAGTAGATCATTATTGAAAGAAATTTATTGTGAACCGACAAACCATATCTGTATTTATCTCATACCTTTGGATTGTCTTCTGAACTGGTTATAGTATTCACAAATGTTAAGAAAGTCGGACCGGTCATCGAATTGAAAAAACTAACGGTTCAAGGTTCAAAAAATCAAATCAGGTTGAACTAAGGCCGAACTGGTTTTAATTAAAAACTTAAAAAATAAATGGTAAACTTTATGAAATTATCAAATAATTACCAAAACTCAATAAAAGTGTAATTAAGTGACTTTTGGGCATTATGATTCAATTCCAACATGGATTTGTTGTTAAAAAATATTGAAACTTTATTCTTTTTTTAAGAGCTATGGAAAATGTGACTTTGGGTATAGAAAGGGAATTCCTACATTGGTTATTTAGTGAAAAGAATTGAGGATGTATGCCTATATTAAGCTACTTAGAGAAGGGTTATTCATAATAGGGTCGTAGCTTATGAGCCTTGAGCTTCTAAAAAATTCAAAATTTTAATAAATCATTATTGGAAGAAGTTTCTTCTGAACCGGTAAATCATATCGTGTTTATCCTGCACCGTAGGGTTTCTTTTCATATTGATTCCGGTATTTATTAATGTTTAAAAAAAACAGTACTCGTCATTAAACTAGAAAAGCTAATAATTTAAGATTTAAAAGTTTGAATCGGGTCGAGTCGGGGTTGAATCGGTTTTAATTAAAAACTTAAAAAATAAGTCCTACACGACGCTCTTCCGATCTGTCAAATAATTAGTAAAACTCAATAAAAGTGCAACTAAGTGACTTTTGGACATTATAATTGAATTCTCACATTAATCTGTCATTAAAAATGTTAAAAATTTATTCATTTTTTAAGGATCATTGAAAATGTGACTTGAGCATAGCAAGGGAGTCTTACATTGATTATTTAGTGAAAAGAATTGATGATGTATGCAATATGTGACTTTGAGCATAGGAAGTGAGTCTCACATTGATTGTTTAGTTAAAAAATTGACGATGTATGTAACGACCCGCTCTACTTTGACATAATATTGTCTGCTTTGGGCCTAGTCCATACGGTTTTGCTCTTGAGCTCTCTCCCAGAAGGCCTCATCAGATGGAGAGGATCTCTTGGCTTATAAACAGGTTTCACTTTCTCTACCCAAGTGATGTAGGATTGAGGCTGTCACAAACACCCCACCTAAGAGGGCCCAACGTTGTCGTTGGCCACACTTCTGATTGGGCTATGCTCTGATACCATCTGTAACGACTCGCTCCACTTTGACATGATATTGTCAGCTTTGGGTCTAGCTCGTACGGTTTTGCTCTTGGGCTCTCACCCAGAAGGCCTCATCAGATGGAGTGGATCTCTTGACTTATAAACTGGTCTCACTTTCTCTACCCAAGCGATATGGTATTGAGGCTGTCACAATGTGTGCCTATATTAAACTACTTAGAGAAGAGTTATACATAACAGAGCCTTAGATATAGGCATCGAGCTTCTAAAATGTTCAAAATTTTAATTGATCATTATTGAAAAATGTTTATTGTGAACCATATTCGTATTCAACTCAAGCTGTCGGATTACTTTCCGGATTGGTTCTAGTATTCGCCAATGTTAAGAAAAAAAGTACCGATAATCGAACTAGAAAAGTTAACAGTTCAAAAGTCAAATCGAGTATAACTGGTTTTAATTAAAAACCTAATAAATAAATGCTAAAATTTATCAAATTATAAAAAATTCACAAAACTCTATAATAATAGTGCAATTAAACGATTTTTGGACATTATAATTGAATTCCATATAGATTTGTCAATAAAAAAGGTTGAGATTTTACTTTTTTTTTTAAGAGCAATTGAAAAGGTTGGGCATAGAAATGAAATCCCACATTGGCCATTTAGTGAAAAGAATTGAGGATGTATACATATATTAAGTTACTTGGAGAAGGGTTATGCATAATAAGGCCTTAGCTTATGGGCCTTGAACTTCTAAAAAATTCAAAATTTTAATAGATCATTATTGAAAAAAGTTTATTGTAAATTAGTAAATCATATCTATATTTATCTCAAACTATCAGATTACTTTTTAGATTGGTTCCATATTTGCAATTGTTCAGTAAAACCGGACTGGTCATCAAACTGGAAAAGTTAACGGTTCAAGATTTAAAATGTCGAATCAGGTCAAACTAAGGTCGAACTGGTTTTAATTAAAAACTTAAAAAATAAATGCTAAAATTTATAAAAATGTCAAATAATTAGTAAAACTCAATAAAAGTGCAAGTGAATAACTGTAAGGCATTATAATTGAATTCTCACATGGATTTGTCATTAAAAAAGTTGAAATTTTATTTTTTTAAGAGCCATTGAAAATGTGACTTTAGACATAAAAGAGAATCTCATATTGATTATTTAGTAAAAACATTGAGGACGTATGCATATATTAAGTTACTTGAAGAAGGGCTATTCATAATTGGGTCTTAGCATATAGGCCTTGAGTTTTTAAAAAGTTTAAAATTTTAATTGATTATTATTGAAAAAAGTTTATTGGGAACCGATAAATAGTATCTGTATTTATCTCACACTGTTAGATTGCTTCTCGGATTGGTTTCAGTATTTGTCAATATTCAGAAAACTAGACCGATCATCGAACTGGAAAAGCTAACAGTTGGAGGTTTAAAAGATTGAATCGAGGTTGAATCAGTTTTAATTGAAAACTTAAAAAATGAATGCTAAGATTTGTAAAATTGTTAAATAATTAGCACAACTCTATAATAAAAGTGTAATTAAGTGACTTTTGGACGTTATAAATGAATTCCCACATGGATTTTTCATTAAAAAATCTTGAAATTTTATTCTCTTTTTAAAGACCATTGACAATGTGACTTTGAGCATAAAAAGATATTCCCAGTTTCATACATTAGTTATTTAGTGAAAAAATTGAGAATGTATGCCTATATTAAGTTACTTAAAAAGTTTTAAAAAGTTTAAAAATTTAATGTATCATAAATGAAAAAACTTTATTATGAACCAGTGAACGGTATCTGCATTTATCTAGCAATGTCAAATTACTTTTCGGATTGGTTCAAGCATTCGTCAATTCTTGATTTTTCTAATTAAATTAGTCATGATGGTTTAATTCTTTAAATATTAACTAAATTATGTTAACATATTAAAATATTTAGTCTATATAAGGTGTATATTAAGAAAAATTAAATATCATTAACACATATTAGAAAAGTTAAAAAAAAACAAAAGGAGCAATAGATCAGGTGTGCATTTTGTAGAAAAAGTTAGTGTTCACTCATAGATAATTTTATATAGATATTTCGAGGGTTATAAATTGAAAAAATCTAAAAATTATAATTTGTGTTAAAGATGACCAAATAACAAATTTTACTATAAATTGTGTAATACATGGATCATCCTTCATTATTTATTTAAGGTATGTTTATCGGATGTAACATATTTTCTCTTGTGTTATATACTTGTAGCCTAATACAAACTTCAAAAATTCCCTCGTGCAGCCTAATACAAAGTCTAAAAATTTTCTTTAATGTTTTTCTTTTTTTTTTTTTTTTGGTAAACCGTTTTTTATTTTCATTAATGAAATATATTGTATTACGGTAGTACCTATATTAGTTTTACACACAGATCAAAGATCAACTATTATAATTTTTATACATTCATATTTAATTCTCTTAAATTGTTTATATTATACGATATTATCATCTCGTGTAATACAAAGGTGAAATAACTTGCTAAAGTAATAATAATACAAAAGTTGACTGTTGCCATAAGTAGTGCGCGACTTAAATGGGCCACTGCAGTTAAATGTATTAAAAAGTCCTTTAGTAAAATAAATATGCATGTGAAAATAATAAAATCTATTTCTACTTATGTGGATGAAGTTGTGAAATTATTTTACAACTTGATAGTATCACGGTAATACCTCATTTCAGATAATGGCCATTTATTTTGTACAAGATAGATATGATATAGTTTTCAACTGTAATATATACTTTAGTCTCTATCAAACATATATTGAAAGTGAACAAAGTAGATAAATATAAATGTGCGATAATCTGAATGTCTAAAATACACAATAATGTTTTTCAAAATTATAGAACTTTATGCTATCTAAAATATTACCCTCATTTCTTTTTCCATTAATTTTCTTATAATAGTTATTACGAAACTCAAATTATTTGTAATAATGACAAAGTCACACATATGAAAAATATTTTTCAGTTTCTAGAAGAGCCACATTTCATAACAATAGACTTAATTAAACCACGCAACTCGTGCTCCAAGGAGCTAAGAATAGAATGAGTCAAATAACATATAACATGAGACATATATCTCAACAACACTAGAGTCGTTAACTTGCTAAAAAATTAAACTAAAATAGATAAATAATATCTAAAAATATGTTTGAACTCAAATAGAATTTCAAACGACAAAGATTTGTACACTTACGTACCATACCAGAAAATCATGATACATATATTCACTTAAATTTAATATTTTCATACAATTGATTTTATTTTATTGTTCCAAAAATTGCTTACTGAGGAAGATGTAATAAGAAATCCCCTCACAGAAAAATTGCAAACATGGTTAAAGGTTTTGCTCTTCTATAGTCACAATTATTTCGCAGTGTTAGAATGTCTAAGCTGGTGATCTTTCACTCTTGCTATCCATCTCAATTATACAATGCTCATTCCAATAACAATAGAGACTTCAAGCAAAAAGGGAGTAGTCCAGGCTAGAAATAGAGCTCCTAATTAATTTCTTGTTCGATTTGATAGATGATGGATACTTAATTCAAAACATTTGGTTAAAGAACCCACCGTGAATTGGTGATCGGATATGGGTTAATAAAGGGAAAAATGAATATTATTTAATAAATTAGTGTAGTAAATTTAAAAAAAAAGATAAAAATAAGAATACAAAAAAAGGAATTAAATGATGTCACCACAAATCTCATAGAGCCAGAAAATGAGCGGGAAAAGTCTACCAGTCACCCTTTTCTTATTATATATACAGATTGCATGATAACCCTTGGCAATTATTTATTTATTTATTTTTACATAGATTGAGACATTGTGATTCTTGAATAACTAGAGTGACGAAAAAAAATCTATGTTGTTAATCTCTCATTCCGGACATTTATTTTGAACAAGTTAAATATGATATTATGAATATGGTTACTAAATTTAAGAATTGCTAATTAATTGGATGACATTTGATGAGTTATATTTACATACTATTTTGGGCCCTTTTACTTGAAAAATATTTAACATGTGAGCGGATTTCTACTTAATTTTTGTGTAAGTATAGTCATTGTAGGTGGGGGTGGGCATTTGTGGTTAACAACTGTTTGAAATTCACAAAATTGTGGAAATCGACCAAAACCAATAAAAAACCAAAATCGAACCTACAAGGCGTGAGTTAGTTTCAATCCATGAAATTTCCAAATCGACAAATGTTGGTCAGTTTCAGTTTCAATTTAGCCAGAAAATTGTACCAAACCAAACCGACTGAGGCCCACACCTACTTAGCTGGGAGTGTGTATGTCTTCTTGCGACGTATTTCAATTCAATTTAAAAAAAAAAAAAATCAACACACTTGATGGGTGTATCTTGTGATAAAAATGTCTCTTAATGTAAGTGTCTAAACAAATCATCCAGCAAAGAAGTATAACATGAGTATGACAATTACAAAAAATGTTTAAATGCCAATCAATAATTGTCTATTTAAAATTCAGATCAACAACATGAAGTCCTTATTAGCCCTTTTCTTTTATTACTTTTAACTTTTCTATAAGAATTGTGCAAAACATTCCACAAAATGTACACATAAAAACATCCCGCATCTTCTCCTAAGAAGATTAAGGCACCAGACTTCTCGTATTGTAGCGTATGAGATGTCTATGCTGCCATCAACCCATCACTATTTTGATATTACATCATATCATACGTTTGGTACCATTATATTTAGTGCTTGAAAATGTTTATATCTTCCTCTAAATTTTATATATTTTGTACGGTTGATAATTAAACACAACATGTCCTTAATACTTTTTTTTGAGAATATTTAGTCGTCAATACTTAAAATCCCACAAAAAAAAATTCTTTTGACATCCTCAGGCAATGTTTGAAACTTCAAAACACAGCCTCACCACCAAAAAAAAAAAAAAGAAAAAAAAGAAAATATGTTTAGGGTGTTATTCTGTTTGTCGTTTTTAGAGTGTTTTCTATTTTTATTTTGTCAGAACGAAGAAAACGCGTTCTGTTGACCATTTTCGAGAACGTTTCTCGCCAAATAAAGAAGAGAATGGAAAATGAGAAACAGTCATTTTGATCCTTCTCAGCCCAAAAGGAGCGTCCAAGCGCAAAACGCATAGAATGCATTCTCTAGTGTGAACGCACGTCCAAAAAAACGCTGCCTCTTTCTCGCCCTCTCTCCCGCTCACTTTCTCACTTTGTAATTGGATCTAGGGTTTGTATCTCCCCTAACCCACAATGCCTATGCCCATCTCCCGTCGCCAATCACCGGTCTTGGCCGCCAATAAAGATTTTTTTTACCCTAAAAATGATTTTTTGCCCCTTTACCCTAACTACCAAGTTTGGGTTCCGTTGGCATGAAATCTGAACTTTTCTTTTTATTTTTTTGGAGAAATCGATAGTGACCTACTCAGCCGCTAGTCGTGCAAGGAGTCAAGCAGCAGTTGTCGTGGCAGCAGGCTTCAGAGCTTTCGGCAATTACACAATCTTTCAGGTAAGTAGCTCGACCATTAGCTCATATAGGTTTTGGCGTTTTGATTGTGGTACTTGGCTCTTTGGGGCCTTTCTTTTTTATTTTTATTTTTATTTTTTTTTGCTTTAATCAACTGATGTTTGAATGTAAGATGTATGGTGAGAGATTATGGCTCAAAATAGCAAGACAACAATATTTCTGTGAAAAAATCATATAAAAGAAAGCAACATACCAACTAGGATCTTTATCCAAACCACTGGTTTGAATCTATGTTATGAATTTTGTCCTGATTCGAACCGATTCTGTGTTCTTTATTGTAGGATCTGTTTTGTTTATGCATTTATTGATCTTAGTTTTAAGTGAATTAAAGCTTGCATCTAAGCTTGCATCTTGATGGAAAGTATAAGATGTTTGTTTGATGAGTTTAAAAGTATTAGATTTTTTTGGGTGCTTTAATCGACTGATAATTGAAACAAGAATATATTGTACAAGTCTATGTTTACCATTTGTTCTTTACTTGGATTTCTACTACTAGATATGCTAGCCTCAGTAATTGGACTAGGAGTTCATTGCTATCTAGAATTGTGCTCTTGATGAATTCTGAAATATCTTGTTCTAGACAATTTCTTTTTGATTGGATGCTGGATATTTAGCTTGATTATTGTGGGTAGTAGCTCTAATTGTACAATTCTTATATGAGCAATGATTGTTAAGGATGGTAACTCAATTGCTAGTTATGAATTAACATATAACTGTTAAAAGGCAAGAATTCTTGACATAAAGGAAGTGGACAGAGTGAAGATAAGAACAAAATATAGTAATACAAAACTTTTATCCGTATGGAGCCCTGTTTGATATGCTGAATATCATTAAATCTGATAGATTTTTGTAACTTAATATGCTGATGATATTATGACATTGATAAATATATTTTGCTTGTAAAATATGGATATAAGAATTTCTCGGTACAAGCATATGTTTGGACAATGTGAAAGCATCTATTGCATTGTCTTAATGTTTTCTAGTGATTTGGATGTATGGATATTGTTATCTTCTTGCCAACACCAAGCAAACTTGTTTTGTCCTCTTTTCTTTTCTATTTATGCTTTGTTCATCTGATTGGAATATTTATATATATATTTATATATTCCAACTATTTGGGTATGCCTTTGTTGGAAACTATTTAATTATTCTTATATGTGCCTAACTAATTGACTGCTTTCATTGTGTATGTTAATTTAGGGATGGACTCTTTATGAAATATTGAGATATACACCACAACACAACTGGAGTGCATATGAGGAAGCTCTTAAAACAAACCCTGTCTTTGCCAAATTGGTAATAAGTTGAGTGGTTTATTCCACTGGGGATTGGATTGCACAGGTTGGTGTGTTATTCCATTGGGGATCGGATTGCACAGGTTGCTGGCTTTGGTTTGATCACTGGTTTACCCTTGTTGGGTGTTGCCATCCCTGTTTTTTTTCCCTCTGTTTTTCTTTCTTGTTATTCCTATGTTTGCCCATTTTGGTTGGGCATGTTTATTTGATTGTAACCTACAATATGGTGTATAAAAGTGCTAGGTAGGTGAAATAATAGTTTTCTTTATGAGTCACTATTTTTAATTAAGTGGAAATATTGCTATTATATGCCTTAATTACGATACAACTTCTAATTATATTTTTTGGATGTTGGCAAACGTAATTAATAATCATATATCTCAATATTCGAAGTATTTAAATTTGAAATAGAAGGGGACATAAGCAATTGGTTATATATCATGATGAAAATAGATGTAGAGTTATATTTCTATAGTATGTTTTGTGAGTAAAATTTTTTTCAGAAAATATCAAACAGAACGTGTTTTCCAGTTTTTCATTTTCAAAATCAGTTTTCAGATAAAATAAACAGAACGCGTTTTCAGCAAATCAGAAAACAGAAAATGAAATAAGAAAATAGAGAACGTTCTTCATAATGAAAACAGAAACACAAATAGAACGGCACTTAAGAGCTTGTTTGATTCTCATTATAAGATCAAATTATAATGGGAAATTATATTTAGTTGAAATGAATGGTGGAGATTTAATTGAAATTTAAAATGTGTGGTGATTGTTGAACAGTTATCAAATCAATAGTAAGTGAAATTATAATGAGAAAAAATAATAGGTTTCAAGTAAGGTCTAAAAAGATGGATTAGTCTCTAATTTGTCCCCGTAGCCTATCAAATCCCAAGCTGAATGTCAAAATCCCAGAAGGGCAAAAAAGTGCAGAGATATACCGACCATTAAAATGCCACGCATAGCAATTCCAAACCACATATCCATTCTTTCTAAATTACTTCATATTCACAAATCCATTCCTTCAATTTGATTTCCTGTGCTACTTCTCACTCTGATTAATCAGCTCTTTCAGGTATGTTTTCGGTTTGTTTGAGGAAGCTGTTAACCCATTGTGTTGAGTTAACACCAGTCGCGAAGTTAATCTGACTAATTGTTTGTTTAGCCATGTTCTTTCACAAGAAAGTAGGAATAATTGATTTTCTATTGTTGAATTGGTAAAGATCGATAATTTAGTGTCATTGAAGCGCAAAATCTTTTGATGGGTTCGAGTAGTGATAAGATAATTGCAGAATTTTTCGGATTGTCATCATAGAGAAGCTAATTTGTTCGTTGTTCTTCGTTCGTGTTTTCCTGAGAACTATGCTTTATTCTGTGATTAAAATGGTAAAGCCTGGTACTTTAAAATCTCGTTGAAGGTTGTTTATCATAGGGTCTTTTTCTTTTCCTGTTCAAAGATTAGATTAAGTAAGATGAAGACAATTGGTAGGAGTGGAAGCTCTTGTGGATTTATTTACAAGCTACATATTACGTTAGTTGATTCATATTATGGATTATTTTTCAATAATGACTAAGGAATGTCTAGTTTTTTTTTTTTTTTTTGAGGAATTTTGTTCATTTGAATTTTAAGGTGGAAACTGATATCTCAGTACTTGTGAATGAATTTAATGAAAATTTTAAGGCTTGAGCTGGATAAGTGGCTTGACTAAAATTTATATTTTTCTTTTCAAGCACCAACTTATCATTCTTCCTTCTAATCTTTTTATTTACCTTTTGAGGGCTGTGGAACTTACTAAAGTTCCTACTTGGCTCATTTCGTTTCTTGGT
Source organism: Nyctanthes arbor-tristis (assembly GCA_963692815.1). Classification (NCBI taxonomy): domain Eukaryota; kingdom Viridiplantae; phylum Streptophyta; class Magnoliopsida; order Lamiales; family Oleaceae; genus Nyctanthes; species Nyctanthes arbor-tristis. Next base: position 84,804 of record CAVNYN010212982.1, read on the forward strand.
GTCGTCTCAATTTGGCATTTACGCTCAACCTCATAGTTCATGACTCTGTACAATATGCTGAAAGGTTTAATTTCAAATATAATCTTTTGATGTATGTCTGAGCATTTTTATTGATTTGAAAGGTTTATGCTGTGTATTGTACTATAGATGGCTGCATCCTCAGCATGTGTTGTCGGTAATGGTTTATCTACGCAAAATTCTAGAACAAGTTTGAGCAAGGAAATCTACGGGAAGAAGTTTGTACTCTCCTCACTCGTTCCATCATTCAGCAAGACATCAAAAAGCATCAGAAGATCAAAGGTCAAATGGAGGTATTATCGTGATACTAGTAAGTTGTAAAATAATTACACAATTTTCTATCTGTCCACAAAAGTAGACATAGATTTTATTTTTTTTGCATGCATGTTTACTTATTTAAATAAAGGGCCTTTTTAATAAATTTAATAGAGAATAATGTAATTTTCATCTAAATAAAAGGTTATAGGCCATTTTTGCGACAACTTAGACGTTAGGGGCTAGTTCTATAAATAAGCCTTTATTTTATTTAATGTAAAGGCATTTTAATTAATTTAGTAAAGAATACCTTTGACTTCAACAAATGACGTAAGGGAATGTGTTAAAACCAGATGGAAAGGGCCTCTGTCATAACTAAATATAAAAGTTAGGGTCCATTTTAACAATGGCCTCAAACATTAGAGGCCTTTTGTATAAATATGCCATGTAATCATCCTTCATACAATGTTCAGTTGGGGTGAATGGGTGAAGATAAAAGTAGACCTTTTTCATTAAAAATAACCGTACTTGCTAGTTTCTAAAAGATCTTGGACATCCACTACTAGAAATCAAAAGCTAGCTACCCACTTCAAAAAAAAAAAAAAAGGAAGAAGAAGAAGAAGAAGGAGAAGAGGAAAGAATCTAGCGACTTGCTACATTGCTAAAAGTCAAAGGTTAGCGCCCTAATTGTAAAAAGTTACATAGTTCAGGAACCTCTATGGCTAGAAATCATATATTAGGGACCCAAGTGTACAGAATGTTTAAAGGTTACCCTATGTTCTATGTATTCTTTTTTTTCCCGGCTCTAAACAACGTTTTCAATCATCACAAGTTGGTATTGGAGTAGCAAGATTACTTGGGAAAGATATATGCTTGACGCAATGTAATTAATACAAGTTCATTATATTTTCGTCTCTTCTTAACACTTTATTGAGTATATATACTAAAACTATTACCAAATAAAGCAATACACGGTTACCATTTCTTCAAATTGATAATTTCATGAGCAATATCCCAACACTATTACCCAACAACTCCAAGTTTATCACATTCTCGTCTCGTCTTGACATTTTATTGGGCACACATATCCAAACACTATTACCAAGTAAAAGCAATAATTATTATTTGCCACATGATTATTGTTTCTTCAAAAATTGGCAACTCCATTGGAGATGTCTTTTCTCTTTATTCATCTTATTTGGCCATACATAAAGTAATCCATGTTGAGTCCTGCTATTTGTACGTAATCATTTAGACAAATGTTTTACAAAATAGGGCAAATTCGGCCTTTTGTTTTTAAATTAATTTTCCCAAGTCATACAATAAACAGGGGTAAGATTGTGAATTTACCTCCATTTTGTAAAAGATTGCATGAATAATTACCTATAAATAGTATTTTCCATCCATGTTACCCATTGGAGATGTTCTAAATTCCACTAGAAATGAGTCTTGCTATTTGTAGTTAATCATTCAAGCAATCTTTTATAAAATAGAGTAAATTCACCGTTTTATTCTTGAATTATTTTTCCCTGATCAGACAGTATATAGGGATAAGATTGCAAATTTATCTTCATTTTATAAAAAATTACTTGAATAATTACCTACAAATAGTATTTTCCGGATGGATCCTATGAGAGAAATGAGTCTCGCTATTTGTAGTTAATCATTCAGGCAATCTTTTATAAAATAGAGTAAATTCACCGTTTTATTCTTAAATTATTTTTCCTTGATCAGATAGTATATAGGGATAAGATTGTAAATTTACCGTCATTTTATAAAAGATTACTTGAATAATTACCTACTAATAGTATTTTCTGGATGGATCATATGAGATAACAAATTTTCCAACCCATTATATTGTTAAAAAAGGGGGAAAATGATGATGTCCTCTTTTTGTTGAAAATGATCTACCACTAGATGTTTGGCGAATGAGTGCTATATGACACACCATTAGGAATGCATAACGAGCCGGTCGGCTGGGCAGCCCGTGGCCCGGCCCGTAAAAAGCCCGAGCCGAGCTGGCTCGTGGCTCGTTTAAGACGAGCTTTAGTCGAGCCCCAAATACAGGGCAAGCCCGAGCCGGGCCGGCTCATTTGGCTTGCCAGGCCAAACGTGCCGGCTCGTAATTACTGGCCAAATGGGCCAAAACGGGCCGGCCCGTTAAACTAAGGTCGGGAAAAATTTTAAAAAAAGCCGAGCTGGCCCAGCTCTGCTCAGAAAAGGCTAGAGCCAAAGCTCGGATCGAGCCTAATTTTCATGGCCTGGCCGAGCCGAGCCTGGTTTGGCTTGGGCTTTTAGGCTAAGTATCAAAAAAGCCCGAGTCGAGCCCGAGCCCAAATTTTGGTGAGCCGGCTCGGCTCGTTGACATGCCTACATGCCACATAGGCATTTTACCGTCATATGCCTGGTGGTAGATGAGTACTACTCTTTTTTGTCACACATCTTTAAGACTTAACAGCTTCTACCTAGATCACTAACTTCAATTCCTCAAAAGAAAAGCATGGATGGCAGTAAGGCCCGTGAGAGTATTGTTGAAGTAATGATTTTATTGGTATTGAACATAAAGGACTGGTGGTAATAGAACTCTACTGAAAAATTGAGCTAATTGTGGTGCACAAGATTGAAATCCAAATCGTCAAAGAGAACCTCTATTTCGGAAAAGGTATTCAGTAAGTCATCTTCTGCGTTAGCATTTAAAGAACTAAACATAAAAGTTCTTAATGTCTTTGGATAGCAAACAAGAAATAAGACTTGACTACTTTTAGCAATCTTTTTCTACTTCAAAATACAAGATTTTTTCAAAAGTGATGAGCGCTGAAATTCTGTGTGGTATATGTGTGGATCCTAAGAAATATCTAGATGTGATTTGATCAATTTTTATTTTGACATTTGATGAATTTGCTCTTGGGCCTTAATTATCATTTTGAATTTAGACCAATAGCACCAAATGGCTTAACACTGAAAACTCATACATACCTTGGAAACCAATATGTTAAAACGGACAACATTTGTGGACTGTACATGTCAACTATCCACTGAAAGTAGTACCATTCATCTAGATTGAAAATTAGTCTCTAGCCTGATTGATGTTTTTATATTAGGGGGATCGCTGAGAAATTACTAGTTTTGTTTAAATTTTTTATGTCTTTTTGTTCAAATAACACAACTCTAATTATAAATACATAGAAACATCTATATATTTAATATCCGATGAGAAATAGGAAAAAAAATAAAAATAAAAATATATCCAATAAGAAAACGGGTTCAAGTCTAGATAAATGGTGTTGTTCTTGATGAAAAAAGAGTAGTGCTATTTAGGTCTAATTGGCATTTTTTCATTGGAGGATGAGTAGATAATCATATATACATGGAGACATCTATCTATTAATGAGAAACTTTCAACTAGACTTGGTCTCCTGTCGGAGATAAATAGTGTTATTCATGGGAAAATGAAAAGATTTGAATGGGAATCAAGATTCATGACGTGGGGTCATCCCATTTCTGCTGCAAAACTGGGCCTCTATCCACAAGCTTTAAGGGGTAAGAAAGAAAGCCTGTAATGTGTCATTCACCATTGAAAAGGAAACATATTTCATTCAGCAAAGTGCACAGTGGGTTCAGTTTCAATACAGACCCATCTTCTCAAACCCCCATCATCATCAAGGTTAAATTCTTCATATGAACTGGTTATTGCTTCCAATCTTTGTCTTATTCAGGTAATGCTCAAATGGCTCATCCAGACAGTATAGAACTGTGCAGTTTTTCAGCTTCTTGCTTGTGGTATGTTTTGAACTGGATTATGATGGCTTGCAGTTTTTTCTGTAGAATCCCATTTCGGAAAATGGTTCGTTTTCATCCAAACAGTGTTCATTTGTTAGAGGCCAGTTTCAAATAAGACTCTTTCTTAGATTGCGTGCATCTCGTCGGCCAAGAAGTAATGCGGGTAAACTGTTTGAAAATATTCCCAAATAGATCAATTATTATTGTTCTAACATCAAAATATCAAAATTTTCCTTCTAAAAGTAATAATAAAATTTGTAAGAATGATGAAGGAAAGGGTTAATTTTTTTCCCCTTTGATGCTAATGTCCAGTGGTCTATCATCATTAATTAAATAGAGATAATTTGATTCAATATTACTGATATTCCACTGCAGCCAACAAAATTGTATATAGTTTTCATCCAGAGATAATTCAAAGGCCCTTAAACTAATTCTAGAAGAGTCTGGTTCCACCCTTCTATCTCTTTTGAGCAAGTATTTTAGTTATTCTCTCAAGGTCAGTTAAAGTGCTTTTGGTTGCTGTAACTTTAGTAATTTAGTTCTATGGTAATTTTGAGGTACTAGTAAACTTATGGTTGCATTACACAAACAAACATGGAACAATGGTTCGCCATAGGACAAGGGATTGACTGTCAAATAGTTTTCTCCATTCTTCTACAATTCTCAACTTTCTGGGTTCTCAGTGTCAGGATCAACAGAAAAGTAGTTCTTTTATAATCTGTATGGTCTTACATGGTACCCTGCATCATACTTTGAATTTAGGTTACTTAGTTCATGTTAAAATTTGTTGGGTATAGGTACCGTGCTTTCACCATGTTGTGTGTTACCACTAACTGGGGAGAATGTTGAAAAAGTGCTTGATGAAGTGAGGCCTGGCCTAATGGCTGATGGAGGGAATGTGGCGCTACATGAGATTGATGGTCTTGTTGTAGTACTGAAACTCCAAGGAGCTTGTGGGTCATGCCCAAGTTCAACAATGACCCTTAAAATGGGAATTGAAACTCGACTCCGGGATAAGATCCCTGAAATTGAAGCAGTAGAGCAGATACTTGACACAGAAACTGGCCTCGAGTTGAATGAGGAAAATGTGGAGAAGGTAAAGGATGAACTCTTCCTAGAGAGGCATGCTACTTTGTGGTTAGTAAATTTGAAATATATTTTTCATGGAATAGAGACTATGCCAACGGTCTGGAAGAATACATTACGATTCCTTAATGGAAAGCAGTTTTGCAAATCTTGTTTACTAAATAGGTTATGCAAAACAACATTTCCGAAGTTCATAACATGCACAGAGATCAACTTTAACATATTTTGGCCCGAGTTTTAAATAAGGGGTCAATTGTTCTGCTTATGATTTGTTTATATCATGTAAGTGACATGTTGGTTCCTTTAAAGTGATAATAGGGCGTGTTTGTATATGCTACCTTCACACGGACCCGGAACTTGGTAATTCAAGCAGACTAAGAATACACTTAACTAGAGATGAATAAACACTTCTATATGTGCTGTTTATTTATTGCTGGCCTTTCCCATATTTTCTTTGATGATAAGCTTTTGTAGCAAATATAGAATGTTTCTTTTATGGTTTTTTATAACTCTACAAATAGGCTTTTTTCTCTTTTTATTCCCAGATTCTAGCAGAGATTAGACCTTATCTGGCTGGAACAGGTGGTGGGGAACTGGAGCTAGTTGATATTAAGGATTACATTGTAAAAGTTCGTCTTAGTGGACCAGCAGCGGGAGTAGTGACAGTTCGGGTAGCTCTAACGCAGAAGTTGAGAGAAAAAATACCTGCAATTGCAGCGGTCCAGTTAATAGATTGAAATTCTTTGCAAGAAACTAATGAAAAGTTCGACCTATGTCATGGAATGTGTAACTTGAAGAACCTGAGAAAGTTTATACAGTCGGCATAAATTTCACTTCAGGTCACTCAAATTCCACCGTACTTGCAATTAGGTACCCAAATTTTAATTTGAAACAATTGGACCACTGTATAATTTATATTACAAGCAATCATGTAATTCAGTGTACAGCCCTTCAATTGATTGAGTCTTACTGAAGCTAAGAATGTGGCCGCATGTTAGCCGGTTTTCGAAGTCAACTCGGTTTAAAATAGTACTCATTCAGTGTAAGTCACTTTACTGTTAGAAAATTAAATTCTATAAATAATTTTTCTAATGTACTTCTATCTAATGAAACAAATAGTTGCTATTATTGTTGTTGTTGAAAGGAATAGTTATTATTAAACATATTAAATAATGTTAATTTGATCAGAGCAAACAGTAACTCCTCAAATTTAAAAACAAGAAGACTATATTTTGGACAATATAAAAAGGAAAATTGGACCATATGTTTGTGATGGAGGGAGTATTCTCTCACGCGGTGTCATAATTCTTGATCTAGTGGTATTAATGTGATAATTTAAAACTATATATATGGGAGCATTGTTAGAGGTAGCATACACAAAACAAACCGTACAATGTTGAGAGAGGGAGAGAGATTTTCCACGGTGCAATTTATTCTTCACATTATCATTCAGTCAACAGCTTTTCAAATTTATAGTCCAAAGATTCATAAGAAAGCAGATCTTACACACAGGTTCACGTAACTCTTATTTTCTTAAAGCATTTTTCTTAAACATTGCGCATTATTGTGTAATTTGTATTGATGATGTGTGCATATGATTGTGTAATATATGAGTTACTTGCTTTTGTTAGAAGTATTATTTAGTTAAATATCTTTGTTATGTGTATTTTTGGTATTTTAACTTATTAGGTTACAGTTTAGGTTTTGTCTTATTTTATTATAAATAGTCGTATTTGTAACTATCTTATTATTATCTAAATATGAAACCCTTTTAGTTTTCACATGGTATCAAAGCGTTTGATTTTGAGGTAGGTCTATGGTTAGTTCCGTTTTCCGGTGAGTGACATTTCACTGCTTGTCCGGCAAAATCCTTTGTTTCGTTTATTTCCATTATTGTCTTTAATTTCTTCGTTTTTTCAATTCTTTCCCAGCACAAATTGCCTTCTCTTCACGTGTTTCGATGCCACTGCTCAAGTTTGATAGGGGGTTTCTTGGGATGGTGGGTAATAAGGTTTTTGTTAACTTTCTGCCAGCAGTAGTGGGTATCTAATTTTTACATTGTATATGATTAAGAGTGATTTCATTTGTCGTTAATTTAAGGTAGAACCCGATGTGAATTACTGTTCATATATTTGAAATTGTCTCTCTAATTTGGTTCAGTTAATATATGGAATTGGAATTTGGTTCTCTCTTCTTGTTTCTCAATTTTAGTGTTCAGTATATATAGAATTGGTTGTTGAGTTTGGATTTCTTTCCAAAATTATGAAGACTATGCACTTGGATGATTGTTTGCTCCTATTGTGATGAAGAGTTGAGCTCATAGACTGCATGACCCCGCCTCTACCATGTTTGGAGATAAAGTGTCAAAAATTAGTGTGTGTTGTTTTGCTTCTTGGCAAGCTCTTAATGATGACCATCACGAGTTTGATGAGGGTGTTAAAAGTATAATTTGGTTAAAAGTGTCATATGGTAAAATATCTTTGTTAGGGATACTTTTGGTACTTTAAATTATTAGGTTACAGTTTAGAATTTGTCTTATTTTATTATAAATTATCGTCTTTGTATCCATCTTATAATTCTTGAATATATGAAACCTTTTTAGTTTTCACAAAAAAAAAAAAATTGCGAAAAATAAAAAAGGTTTAATATTCAATAATTATAAGATGGTTACAAAGACGACTATTTATAATAAAATAAGACAAAACCTAAACTGTAACATAATAAGTTAAAGTACCAAAAATACCCATAACAAAGATATTAACCAAATAATACTTCTAACAACTTTATGCATTAGAGGTACTTGCTATATGCATGATAGGTACTTGCTTTACGTATGACGAATAGTATTCTAGTACCATAGGTGTCATATAGCTTGGTACCATATGACATATGTGGCGTGGCTGTGGCATACTCCAATGTATATCAAATGTGCCATATAGTGCCATAGAAAATTTTTCTACGTATGACAGTCTGAAGTTTGTGTTTACCATGCAATGAGAGAAATTATCATGAGCTTAAATTGCATATTTATATGTATCATTTATGATATAGATTAATTAATACGCGCAAGAGTCTACTAAGTATTTTTATACTCACTCTTTTTAAAGACTTAACTTATTTCAGGGTCTGGGTCAGTGATGGATCGACGGATGGTGGCTATTAGATCTTAGAATTCTAAGAATTGTTATTTATTTATTTTTAGATTTCAAAATTCTATGATTCTAATGGTTGAATTTCGAAATTATTTCAGACAAGTCAGTTATAAGTTCTCAAGATAAAATTTTCCGCACTTGATTTTGATGTTATTTTAACTTTACGAAGATAATTTTAAAACAAATTAACTTCTTGAATTTTTTAAATTCAGGGCGTTATAGCCGATCCATAGCTAGGATTCTAATTTTGTATCCAAAATGTATCTTTTAAATGGCGGTTGTTGTGTACTATATATGTGTGGAGAAAAATCTGTAGAAAATACCTCTTTCTTAAATACGTTTTTTTTTCCCTCTTTGGCTGCCACTGTTTCCCCTGCATTATAACTTCAATTCTAGTTGTTTGCAATTTCTTTATTTGTTTCTGAAGCCTCCAGGTAAGTCAGCAAGGGTCAAAGGTCAACAAAGGTCAACAGGTATTGGGTCTTGGAAACAGGCCTTAAGCGCCTCACCCAACCCAATGACCTGGCAACCTAACGATTAGAAGACCCGAAGACTTGATTCAGCGAGTTGAGGGCGAACATCTACTCTAGCACTCCTACGGTCCTGTACGTCTGGGCGCCAAGACAGCAGGCTAGTAACGCTCCGACGTAGCATAGCGACCTAGCGAGCTAGCCAACCGGAAAGCTGCATGAGAACCAACGTGGGAAATCTTATCACTTACGGCTAATGGGACGCC